>JACSZP010066181.1:5948-18539 GCA_016161895.1 Pinna nobilis
AGCACAAAATGCTCTGGGATATCTTTTCAACTGATATATATATCCTCCATATACTGGTGCTGCTAAGAATATCTGAGTCATATCTTTTATCGTAAGTTCTCAACCTCCCCTTACTATAGATCCACAGACAGATGTAGGTCAAGGTTCGAAGCAGACCTTCAAGTTTCCGCAGTGTCCTTTATTTCAAATTCATTTGGATCGATGCTATCACAATGGTTACAATATATTGAATTAGGAACGTAATCTGTATTGCACAATGTAAAATTATAATATTAAAGAACCAAGTTTAAGCTCTTTCAATTATTCTTTGAAATCCTTTATTAAGTCGGCCTCATATGAATAAAAGAAGTAATCAAGAAGGGAGCACAGTTTGTACCCATCGGAAGGCCGAGTCTGTTGAAAACAACGTACAGCAAACTAACAAATATGTTAATTAAGCAACATGATACTATTTTAAGAAAATGATTTATCATAATCAGTAGTGGTCGCAAGAGAGAGAGAGAGAGAGAGAGAGAGAGAGAGAGAGAGAGAGAGAGAGAGAGAACAAAAATGTATAGACTCAAACGACTATAATTTGCAGTTTTATTTTATTACAAAAAGCAACATGCCTGTGACAAGCTGAACATGACAATGAATTCAACAATCTTTCTTGAATTATCAATGCAATAACATGTATGTCTTTTTCATGAGAAAAACAAATCCACAGATTTTAACTACACTCATTTAAAGTTTTGGTATAAAATTATCAGCTCTGCAATAGTTTAACAATTGAAAGACTACGCTTTAAAATTCAAATATGAAAGTGTTTAACAAATTTATAAAATTGACATCGCAGTTGCAAACGCTACAGATACAGAACTGGTATTTTACAATAGGCAAACCGATTTGATACCAGGCTTGGTCATCTTAATGTAAAATCCGAGAAACCGAGCACATGTAAGACTATTAGCATTATCTGAATTGTATGATATATGTAATGTATGAGAACTAGAAATCTGAGAGAAAAGACCTATGTTTATCGCCGAAGTGCTTATTTGTCAAAGTTAAAGCAACGTGTAAAGACAAGGAAATTTTATAGATGGTAATTATGCTTTTGTGTTCAAAATCGTATTTCAAGATAGCATAGATAGACAGATAGCGTCAATGGAAAAAGCTTTGAATTGCGGTCACGTGAAAATCGTTATTATAAACAACAAACACAATTATTGACGTAATAACTAGAACCTTTGGCAGTATTTCTCGGAAATGCAAGTAAAGCTGACTACTGTATGTAGATAAAAAGGGGAACAAGTATCTAGCATGGGTCAGACGTTAATAATATCAAACCCGGATATACTGAAGCCGAAGGGAATGAAATTTTCTTTCAAATAAACAGAGTTTTCAAAATACATGTAACTGGTTTAACTAGTAATAAACTAATTTAGCCGGCGACAGAAAATCGTTTCCATTTAAGCGGGATTTCAATATATCCGAGTTCAATATACATGTATCTGGGTTCCACTGTACTTTCAAATGTATTTATCTCATTAATTCGGAACATCTTAAACTTCATAAATCGGGACTTTACCTAGGTTGTTGTATACACGAAGTCAATATATAATTTTAACGCTTTTTGCGATGTAGTAAAGAACAGTTTCATCCTTCATTGACTCGTCTTTATAATCTTTGAAGTTGTTTTGTTGTTTGAAGTTCTACTTCAAAATATTTCATTTACACGGACGAATAACAGAATGTCGTTGAGGAGCGAGAGGTTTTGGCTTGTTGATTTTTTCCTGACTCAGACAAAGGTAGGGAAAAGCTAGTCGCTACCACCGAGCAGGCTCAAAACCATGGTGAAAAGAAAAGGTGAAAAACAATTATCAATCTTATAATTCCAATAAAGAAGACAAATATAAAGAAGTGGGCAAAAACGGAAACACCAGAGGTGGGATCAGGTGCCTAGCAGGAGTAAGCATCTCCTGTTGACCGGTCACACCCGCTGTGAGCTCTATATCTTGATCAGGTAAATGGAGCAATCCGTAGTGTGTAGAGAAATCATAATTTAACGGCAAGCACGCTACTTCAGAACCATGACTGCATTTGTTTGTTTGTCGTTAATCAAATAACAATCTAGTATGTTCTAGTCCCTGCTTTTCTAATCCAATTGGGCACCGCGAAAAAAATATGAAAAACAGGACGCTGAATGTTGAATCATTACTATTTTGGTCGGATATTTATACATCTTTCGTTCAAAATGTTTCATTTTTGACACTTATGAGGACATTTACCCGAGAGCTATTTTCAAAGTCAGTTCTAGTCAGGACACAAAAAAACTTTTCAAGAAATTGAAAGTTTAAAACTATTTTAGAGATGTTTTGCGAAAGTACAAAACATTTTTAACACAGTGTACATTTTTAAGGCATATTATATGCTTAAGTTTGTGCCAATATATCAATGTAGTTCACAATAAAATAGCTAATAGACTCGAATTTCATCTCCAATCTGCGGATCTATTCATTACGATGAACAATTCAATTCAAGTAATCCTAAAATCTGAATTGTTTGGATGATCTCTCCAAATACTGAACAAGTTTTCTTGATCATTGCATTAGTGATACACGATTGTGAATTAATTCAGTCGTTTCATAATTCAAATAAAGCAAAACATAGAAGATAAAAAGATACAAATTACATTTACCAAGAACTTGGAGCTGAAACAATGTTTTGATATAATTATGATCTGTTACCAAATATATAGAACAACAGTAAAGAGTGTTATCAATCTTATATTCAAAATCAAGCCCTGGAAAGCTGTCCTTATACTGAAAGGACGAATTCGAACGGGTATCCTTCCTCTGAAGGTTTATGAAAATGTTGAAAAGTTGAAACTTCAAATTCTAATGTATACCCCAACACAGAAAAAGAACAATATGTGTTTGCGAAGCGCTGATGCCCCCAGATTGTAAGTATAAAGAATACTGCCAATGTTGAGGTTTTACAAAAGTAGGTCAAAGTCTAAGGTCAAGATCACGAGGTAAAAAACTTATAGTGCCAACAGAAAGGTCTTGTCACAAGGAATACGTGTGAAATATGAAATTGCTATCACTTACCATTCAGACGTTATGGCACATGTTAAAGTTTTCTTTTTCCGGCAAACAGATAGACGGACAGACCAAAATCTATATGCCTCTGATACTTTGCTCCTTGGGGCATAAAACTGAATTATCTCGAGTTAACTTGACTGAAAATTCACAAAAATACCTCAATAGCTAAAAAAAGGAAAAGAAAAAATCATCATAAAGACAAGATAATATGACATTGATAATTTAAATACCTCATGAAGGAAACCACTGCTAATTTCCGTTTTTTTGTTCAATGAAATGAGGTGTTTATCTCATATTCTAGAGCTTTTGAAAAAAAGACTTATAATCACACCAAAAAATCATAAAACATTTAAAACAAAAGCTTAGAATTGATATCAAATCCTTGGTAAACTTCTATCACTGACTGGAATTCTCTATGGGGCGCATAAACTAATCCATGCATTCTAAACGACTCTGTCCACTTTCTGAGCAAAAGAAAAATGTTGATAGTCTTTACTAACATACCATGCTGACTGTTAGAGTAAAGAGCATATTAAACATATTCACAAATGTATTGTACCATGACACAGAACTGCTCAACTGTCTAAAGTAAAATGAATTTTCGAAAATAAACCATGTTCTCCAAGGAAACAAACTTGAAAAGAATCTAGATTTGAGAAAAGAAAAACAAACAGATGCGATGTAGAAATAATACAAGTTTTGAATCAATGACATCAATGTAGAACTCAAAAATATGTTTTAATTAGAGCACAACCTGACGGTTACCAAAATGCATGTATACCCAATACATCACTGATCTCCAGCCTCTTCTTGATTTTAACTGCTATAATACGTGCTGATTAAGATCCCCCAAAACACCATTCTGATTTCTGAGCAAATAAAACAAATGATTTCTTAGAAAGCAAATGAAATATCGGGTGAAATTAAATTTGATATGACGAGAATAAGTCTGTGGCCAGTAAACGTGGATGGAGCCGCAAAAGAAAAAAGATATTCAGGTCACTTATTAGTCATCAATTACTACAAACTAAATGCAAGTTAAATCATGCCTATTCATTTTTTTACAAATACTTTCAAAAATCATCGCACCCTACATAGCAAAATGGTCAGAACAATTTTGACAAAACTACATAGCAGAAATTATGTTAAATGTAAAATCAAGAATACTTTGCTTAGAAACAATGTTTATTTGCTACAAAATTTCTTACTTTTAAGCTCATGCTTAACTGGGAGTTATGTCCCTTTAACATGTCAGAATATTATCACATACTCATTTGCACATTTCAATAATATCCAGTCTCGCTCTTTCTAAATGAAAAACGCACACACAGTACAATGAACTTTCTTGTCTGTAAAACAAATCAGTTGTGTTTAAACAGTAACATTAAATCAAACAGACACTTGTATTTGTAATGCATTTCACAGTTGGCGTGAACAGACTTTCTACTAGTTGTGAAGCTACCTTTAAAAATTCTCCAGTTTTTTTTTTTACGATTGTTAAGAAAATGAAGGAAACTCGTACAAAAATACAGCAGACAGGTCTTACATACTACTTATGATACTTATAGTTGAAACGTTGGTGAAAAAACAACAAGAAATGTAATAAATGGGGTGGGTGGGTCGTCGATTGATAACTTAGCGGGGGACTAATGTTGCAAATGATTAAAACAAGTGAGTAAGTGAACCAGATACGACCCTTATGGAAAGATATCTTCATCTCTTTGTAATTTCATGAATGTGCTACGTATTTCAAAGCACTTAAGAAGCAACTATCATTAGCAATAAAACAATTTGATCAATTTGAACAGCTTCACAGTGCTTTTGAGCTCGGTTGTGACATATTGGAGGTAGCGTATACAATTGTCAAAGTGTAACTTGCTTTCTCTTCAACAAATAACCATTGAACTGTATGCAAAACGTTTATATTCCTGGGACAAAGTATACATTGATAACCTGAAATAATAGAGAAAAATGTGTTTATAGTAACACCTTTATATTCAATTCCTGCGCTCTCATGTAGTGCATAAGTTTTAAAATAGAAAATAATAGCCTCACGAAAATGTTGACTGGTCAATATCGCAATGCTAACCGACTTTGAATGAGATGTTGCCTGCGTACGTAATACATTATTGTTATTGGATAATTCCCGGTAATTGGTGTCATATATTTCATGAAAGGCTCGTTTTCATATCAACAACAGTTATGAATAAAATTGCAGAACCTAGAGATGCATATACGACAAAATATCTGTTGACAGTTTTTGTTTTGTAAATGTGTTATGTTGAACCCTCAAAGACACAGTTATCCTCTGTCGGTACTGTTGTTCACGTAACAAGGTTAAAATGAAACAAAACGACAAACGTATTTACTAAAAGGATTTACACCATTCAAAATACTTCATTTCAATTATAAAGAAATTGGGAGAGGGTTAAAACGTAGCAAATTTTAAAGTTTGCATAAAAAGTTCGAAAACTTACGCTACAGATGAGTCACTTAACAATTTTTTGGGTCAGAATAATGATTTTATTTGTACTTACAATGTTTCACTTGATGAAATGTTGAGTTACTTATTCGAAATGAGAGTTGATCGGTCGTTAGTAGTTGTGACTCACGGCTGTGAGCGGTCAACAGGAAAGGAAACGCTACTCCTCCATAACACATGATTTCATCAATGAACATTCAAAAGTCAGTGTTCGTCCGATATTTGCAAGATTTTTTATAGTCTTATATGCGAATGACACCTGGATATCAATCATTATGTATTTTTCTGATCAAAAGAACGCTTAACATTCAATTAAAACGATTTGAGGTAAATAATTTCAACCTGAGCTTACAAACTCTTCTGATAGTGAAATATACATAACAGTATTTCGATGATCAAAATGAAAGTTTCAACGTGATGTAACAAATGTCTCTACAATAGATATGTGAGTGAGTGTACAGTGTGTGTATTACACAATGACGATGAGAAGTTAATTCACAAAATGAAAGTCAATTCATAGCATTAAAAAATACTTACAAAGATACAAGAGGTGGATCTTGAACATCGATGTCACCCTCAGTTACAGATAACTTATGGATAAATAATGTTAATGGCTGTTTTCCCCACAAGACGAGAATTTTCAAATGTTACAGAGCAAATTAATTTGGACTAGATTATTCATATAATGGCGATTTGAATAAGTGTCATGCACATGTAACTGTGTATAATATGTATGTACATGTATATGGTGATTTGCTATTTACTTGTATTTGCTCGTTTGACAAAGCCTTATGTTTAACATATTCATAGTTATGGTTTATTGATTTAAAGGTGCAATTTTTTGGCTATAGAAGGATTAGTTTAGACTCCTCTACAAAGGATAACCCCTTCAACCTGTTCATTAAAAGTATAAATTATTCATCGATGACAAGCCTAGTTATTCAACGTGAATATGATTGACTTTAACTACTACTGACACTGTCTCTTAACGATGAAGACTGTTTTGTGAAAAAATGCAATACGCAAGAGTTGTATGTGAATCCAGAATCTGTATGTAGAAGTCATGGTCATATCATATTGAGCAAACTAACTGAACATCGGTCAGATTACAATTATCATTTTGAGAGTAGATCAAGTTTACTATTAGAAAAAGTACCCATAATCCATTATATATGCACTGGTAAGTCTTGTTTCCTATAGTAGTTTCCTTTCAAGGACAAAAGATTTGTAAATGGCAATAAAAATTCACCCAATGTACCTATAACCGACTGTTATTACAAACACAATAATAATACAGACTTCATTCGACATACATGTATAGCAACAGTACTTTAATTCTTGGTATCTTATTCTAGTTACAATACCCTCTTACGTTATTAGGGGCCATAAATAACTACTGAATCTTACTATCTATTTTTAAAAGACGCATTCCAATAGATATACCCCAGTTTATTCTCTGTTGTAACAGTAGCATATTCCTATGCAATGAAATTCTGATGAAAATAGACAGTGTCATACACCCAGAGGATAAACCAATCAAAGTACATCTGATTTTACAAGATTAACTCTACAATGGTTATGAATAATGTGACCATCCTTAAAAATATTTGGTTTTCTGTAACATGGCTCAAACCTTTTACTGTGATAAGGTAGGTACTAGTTTTTCATTTTTGTAAAACTAAACTATACTGTATGTACAATATAAGTAACGTGAAAATATCGAAAGAGTGATAAAAAATCCGTAATGGGAATAAGATAATTTTGGCCCCAGGGTTTTGAGTGAGTAGGTTGCGTTGTAGAAAACCAACAATTTTATGGATGGTCTTACTATTATGGTTGGAACGATGTCTGTCTCCAAAGCTACCTAAATTCAAGACGTGTCATATTTATCTACACTTGACATTACATTCTGATTTTGATACAGTTTTGGCCCTTTGTGTAACCAAGGATGTTGCTCATCTTCTCTCAGTCTGATCTTTTCAATGCTTCGAGGTCTATCCTTCCAATTGGTTTTCGTACAAAATACAGCTTCTAATAGCGCTGAATCTTTTCAGAACACTCGGACAAATTTCAATAATTCATAAAGATTTAAGTTTCATTTCTCTGTACTTCATCCTTTACTTACAATGGTTGACATTACTTTTTCACATTCGTTTTTGCATGATGGATAAACATAAATATATTTCCCACATATATGAGACAATGTTTGAACACAATAATTCAGTAATGAAGATGACTCTACTGCTCCCCTGATCTTGTTACTGAAAACCAAAAGTGTCTTGATGAAAGGAAAATGCCTGATTTTACTACTAATCAATCTTTATTTGAAGACTAATATAGGGAAAATGGTCTTTTTATGCAAAATAAAGGTATAGGAAATTCTCAAAAAAAGGGGATCTTATGGGAAATGTTCAGCCACTCCAAAACCTGCACTAACTGTGGTACATGTATAGAATAATATGTACATTTAAAATAAGCTTAGAAATTGCTTTAATCTTTAGAAAATACAATCATGTTTCTTTAGCTGTGATCTGTTTGAAATAAACATTTAAACATGATCATCAATTTTCATACTTTATAAAATACATTGTAAGTAATAGCACTATCAAAGCTGGGTTTGTCATAAAAAATAATTACAAAAAAATTACTTTGTTCAACTAATTACAAAGTGGAAAATCACATATCTAGTTAATCACACTGGTTTTCACTTAGAAAGAACTCTGTATTTAGTAACTCTGACCGGCAATTTGTACCTTATACATCTACTGATTACTGAACTGTGAATATTGGCCTACAGGGTATACTCAGCCCTTGGAGCCAGTGAGAACTAAAAGATTCATTGCATCATTGATTACCAAGACACATGACTCTTAATTTTGTCTACCTCATAGTAAAGACTTGAAAAGACAGTTGCATCCTACTGAGGCTTAAACCCTGGACCCAAAGGTCCAAAAGTGAGCCCTCTATCGTGGTATTTAAAGACATAGTACATAATGAAATATCTTCGAAATTTCAACTTGAAGAAGAAAAGTAGCACTAAACAACTGGGGGAGTTTCAGAAATTATTGTTTTGGCAATATATATATCTATATATTTGTACATAATTAAAACACTGATTGCACCTATCATCAATCTACGTAAGATTTCAATTATACTCCTTTCCTGTAGTGGGTTAAATGAAGATCTAAGAAGTCTGATTGAGAATCCCGTAAAATGGAAACTTCTGGTCTTTATTAACTGATGACTTGTACCTCTATTTTTCATAGCATCAAATTTTGAATGCTTCTTAACTGAGTCTTTTGGACTTGACAACTCAATCAGATCTCATTAGATCTTCACATGGCACTGCATAGAAAGGGAGCACACTGTATATTATCAGTTACATAATTTTTTAGGGTAGGATACGTGAATATACGTGGTCAGAGGTGCAGTCGAGCTGGATACATATTTTTTACTGATCACATATATTCCCATATCCTACCCTCAAAAACCATGTAACGATTTTATCCCACTGAAGACTTTTCATTTGTGGTAAGTACCAAGGCTTGCCTTGTCTCGATGCAAAGACGTATAATTAAGGGTGCATTCAATGCTGTAGCTGCTATGAGCCTATGAGCATAGCCGACGTCATTCAACAAAGGGCTACGTCATACTGCGGTGTATCAAAAGAGATTGCCGTGTACAGAAAAATACATAGTCGGCACATGGTTGCTTTCATTGAACAATTTTGTCTGAAGTGGGATAATGAATTTTATATAAATATCATCTTACCATTAATGATCTACATGATTCCCTCCAGGAACATAGCCTAAGTAAACTAAGGTCTAAGTAAACATGAGTCTAAACTACCTTAAACAACTAAAACATGGCACTAAATCAGTAATGAAGCTGTCAACAGGATCAACAAAAATGATGTAGATGATCACTATATTAAGGTGATGACAAAAACCTGAACTTTTCCTATATATGAGGGAGGGACGGAGGAAAAAATACAAAACTGAAAAATGAACCAATGATTTTTCCCCGCAGGGATAAATCATGTAAATATAAGCACCTGAAATCTAAATGCAAAGTGAATGTTGCTTTGCTTCACAAAACGATGGCCTACTCCTTAAATCACAATACAAAGGCAATTCATACATAAGTCTTTTTTCTTGCATTTAAAAGGAAAAAGTAATGAAAGACCTTACCATTTTCTCCATAACATCTTAAAAACCCCACTTCTTATAAAAAGCACAACACAGCTATTTACAGTTATTATGCTAGTATTTAAATGCTTATATAAAGGAAATACCAACCCTGTAACAAAAACAACAACAATGTTTTCAACAAGAATTTCAACAAAGTCCACCAAGTTATTTTTCCTTCAGAAATGTTTTCGTAACCTTCTCATCCTCAAAGTTGATGTACATGACTGTACATATAGCTGACATCAAGTTCATCCTTTGTGGGGCTTTTGCATATTTTGCCCAGTCATCTACAGCTGGATCATAAACCCATATTTCGTCTTCCTTTGACTTATGATGTTCATGGCCTAGTGATAAGATCTGTCCCTCAAAGTTGATGTAGTGTCCAACAGAGCGGCCACTCAGGGTTGAAGAGTACATCGCCCACTGCTGTGATTCAAAGTCATAGCACTCAATAGGGATCTGCCCATGTAGAGGAGCACCTTGTCTTGGAATCCCACCTAACACATACATTTTGTCACCACAGTGGACCATTTCATGAAGTCTTCTTGCATAAAACATACCTGGAAGTGACTCATACCTGCGTGATGACGGTTGGAAATACATGAATGTATTAGTTGGTTGCCGCTCTTGACTAGACACCCCTCCTGAGAGGTAAATTTTATCACCAACTACTTCTGCGGCTAGGGAGTGAAGCGCCAGTGGAAGTGAGGGCATTTCTGCCCATAAGTTTGTTGTGACATTGTAATACTCCACAGAATCTAGAATTGCAAACTGTTCTGTGGAGCCTCCAAACACGTACAAGTAGTTTCCATGTGCTGTCATAGCAAAATCCATCCTCAATTGTCTCATTGGCCGCATCTCTTGTCCACTCAAGTGTCTGGGGTCAAAACGAAACAATGAACTCATCAATGATCCGCCACCAAAGTCTACTACTCTGCAGATATAACCAAAATTGTTAATGACGGACAAACGACAATCTCGACTTCCATTCACATCAGAAAACAATCGGTAGAAAATCCCTGTCAAATGATCATGCGAGGTAATCTGAAAAGGGACGTACGATGACCCATTGTGTGGATGGACTAACACAAGTGACGGTACATCACTACGAACTGTTGAACACTCGTCTATCACTGGCTGACCCTCTCGACATTCTAAATGATACTTGAAACCTTTCGTCACCAAGTGAAATGAACCTAAGCAGCGCTTGATCATCTCACTTTCCTGTACAAGAGCAAGCTCGGCCTCCGACATAATTGCAAACCTGATGTGACTTAATATGTTCAACCCGTCATTTGAAATTCTAGACGGACTATACCGGAACCATTTTTCTAAATGCTGGAAGAGTTTGTACTCTGAACTAACTTTAAGACCACTCTGGGACAAATATTTAATGAAACCTGTGGCATTTAATTTGAGGTAGTCTTGTGTCTGTGTGAATTCAAAAAAATTAGTCAAAATCATACTATCCCAGTGAACCAGCACCTTTTCAAGGGAGTATGTGTCTGCAATAGTAAGAAAATCCTCAGCATTCTCAAACGTCATCAACGACTTAATGTAGGTGCTACATAAATCTAGTGCACTGGACACCTGTAAATGACTAGCAGTATTGATGATTTCTGTTAAATTGTCGTAATGTAGTCCAAGTTCTCCACTGTAAATAAAGTCCACTATATGTTGTAGACCGTCAGCTGTTACGCCTTTTAAGTCTACGGTATCCTGTTTGCTCTCCGCCAGAACACCGCCAAACATCACTCTAAAGTAATCACTAGTTGCTGCAAGCAAAGCCTTGTGTACCTGAAAGGAATAATGGAATAGTGAAAATAAAAGGAAAATGTACATAATCAACAATTATCCAGCTCACCTCAGTGGGCTCCAGTAAAGTAATACATGTAGTAAAATATGTGGTATGGTATTGCTGTTTAACATCCCACTCAAGAATCTTTCACTCATATGGAGACATCACTGTGTGGCAGTGAAGGGCTACAAATTTTACCTATGCTCGGCACTGCTGGCCGTAAAGCAGGGAGGGTTCTTTAACGTGCCACCACCTACTGTGACACAGGGCCTCGGTTTTTACTGTCTCATCCGAAGTACAGGGACGGCCAACCGNNACGCGGCTCAAACCCAGATCTTTCAATTGACAGTCGAATGCACCATCCACTCAGCCACGGAGGCCCCAGTAAAATATGTATATCACCTATGACTTATACAAATGACAATTAAGGAAAAGATAGTAGTATCAGATTTAAATGGGTCATGACCTCTATGGCAACAAAATATGCTGTATCAAACATGACAATCAAGAAAGAATAATGTTGATTGAGATGATACGTGTATAGATGTCTTGGAAATTTTAATTTTCACAAGTTGGCTATTAAAGCTAAAAATAGCATTCGTTGAGCCTCAGTGACAAATTGTTCATGTAACTGAATTTACTTATCAACTGAAAGATTGGTACCTTATAACATATTTTTTATGAATGGATAGAGAAAGCTTCATTTGGATGACCCCAAAAACAATACCTCAAATGTCCGGCCATCAGCTGAAACTTTGAAGTCACAAAGTTCCTTATTTTTACGCAGGATGTTGAGTTGATGGATAACATAATCGCTGTATCCCTCGGCTCGCTCTTTTTGTCCTTCGTTCATCTTGACATGACTGTTGACATTGCTGACACTGGAAAATGAATCAAAAGGAGTAAGAATCTGAAAAGATCTGATGCAGCTTAGGTTAGGACTGAAAAAATCTGCTGTAGCTTACAGACTTGCCAACTGTGCAAAATTTTTATGGGGAAGATTTTTCAATTTTATGGGGAGACTCTAAATTTTACTAC
>JACSZP010066182.1:0-12556 GCA_016161895.1 Pinna nobilis
AAGAAGAAGAAGAAAAAGAAGAATAATAATAATAATAATAATAATAATAATAAGAAACAGAGCAAACACAATATGTCCCCCACTTCGTTTGGGGGACATAATAAAACAATTTGCAACACTTTGCACTTAACAAACTGAGAAGTACAGTAATAATATAGCCTTGGGCAACTCTCTTGTTGAAGTATATCATTGAAATCCTTGCATGGAGTAAAAGGTTAATGTCTTGAACAGGAATTACTAGCTATATGCCCTGTGACCTTGAACTTTCAGAAGATATGACCTTTGTTCAAAGTAATGACACATATCGAAATATCATTCAAATCCATAAAAGGGGAAAACCTTAGATCCAGATGTAGATTAATTCAAACTAAGAACTGTCCTATGGGGATTTATACCTCCCGTGACCTTGACCTTTGGACCCAAAAATCAATAGGGATCCTCCTTGAGTCATGGGTTAACCCATGTGTGAAGTATCAACATTGTAGACCCACAGGTACTTGAGTTATGTTGCGGAAATAACTGGATGGACAGACAGACAGACATAGTACTCCAGTATATCCAGTATACTTATTCAAATTCATACTGGGAGTACAATATTATGGGTCGAAATAGGATTTACCACCCATATAAGCTGTGACCTTGTCACTAATGAAGTATAGCTATAGATCATCAAACCCAAGCTTTACACAAGGAACATTTACAACATGAAGGTGACTGGATATGGAATATCCCATAGATAGATTAAGGTACACTTGATGGCTAGCTTGACAATGTACAAGTACAGCAGAGTCTATAACGAATCAGCTAAAAGCGAATTCAGTGCTATAACGAAGAGGAATAAAAGCCCTGAAAATAATTACTATTTATCTTTATGTGTAGCAAATTCTGATAATTAAAACAAAGGATACCTATTATGAAGTAAAAAGTCAATCCCCATTGACTTTGTTATAAACTAACTCCACTGTATAATGCAAAAGTTCCAATCTAAAAATCATAGCCTAAATATGGCTGTACCATAGAATGCATGATGGGGGATTAATGTCCATGGCTTTACAACATGAGGACAAAAGAGAGTGAAGAAAGGACGGATGTATACTTACATCTGCTATCTGTATCTCTCTATTCCTTCTTCGCCACTGTCGATAAAACCAGTCTGAAATGATAAAGACAAACTTATAAATTACTGACGACTCAAAGACCAAAGGTCATGCAGTAAAAACAATATATTGAAAGAAATACACATGTGAAATTTGAAAGCAGTATCTCTCCTCATTCAAAAGAAATGCTGAAGGTTGTATCTTATCTACTAGTTAGGTCATCTAAGCTATCAAAGTTATGAAATTTTACATTAGCACAGAGTCAGATGTCATGAAGCTCCCTCTATGTCAGGTGAGCTAAAAAGCCTCCTATCAGTGCTTTGGATATCTTTTCAGGTACAGGCTAAAAGTACTCCACCCTTGAGGAAAAATCCCTGTTTTACTCTTGTAGTGAGAATGAATCCCTGTTTTACTCTTGTAGTGAGAGTGAATCCCTGTTTTACTCTTGTAGTGAGTGAATTCCTGTTTTACTCTTGTACTAAGTGAATCCCTTTTTTACTCTTGTAGTGAGAGTGAATCCCTGTTTTACTCTTGTAGTGAGAGTAAATCCCAGTTTTACTCATGTAGTGAGAATGAATCCCTGTTTTACTCTTGTAGTGAGAGTGAATCCGTTTTACTCTTGTAGTGAGTGAATTCCTGTTTTACTCTTGTACTAAGTGAATCCCTTTTTTACTCTTGTAGTGAGAGTGAATCCCTGTTTTACTCTTGTAATGAGAGTAAATCCGAGTTTTACTCTTGTAGTGAGTGAATCCCTGTTTTACTCTTGTAGTAAGAGTGAATCCCTGTTTTACTCTTGTAGTGAGTGAATCCCTGTTTTACTCTTGTAGTGAGTGAATCCCTTTTACTCTTGTAGTGAGAGTTAATCCCTGTTTTACTCTAGTAGTGAGAAGAATCCCTAGTGAGAATGAATCCCTATTTTACTCTTGTAGTGAGAGTGAATCCGTTTTACTCTAGTAGTGAGAGTAAATCCCTGTTTTACTCTTGTAGTGAGAGTGAATCCGTTTTACTCTTGTAATGAGAGTGAATCCCTGTTTTACTCTTGAAGAGTATATCCCTGTTTTACTCTTGTAATGAGAGTGAATCCCTGTTTTACTCTTGTAGTGAGTGAATTCGTTTTACTCTTGTACTAAGTGAATCCCTTTTAGTGACTCCGTTTTACTCTTGTAGTGAGTGAATCCGCTTTACTCTTGTAGTGAGAGTTAATCCCTGTTTTACTCTTGTAGTGAGAAGGATCCCTAGTGAGAGTGAATCCCTATTTTACTCTTTTAGTGAGAGTAAATCCGCTTTACTCTTGTAGTGAGAGTAAATCCCTGTTTTACTCTTGTACTGAGAGTGAATCCGTTTTACTCTTGTAATGAGAGTGAATCTGTTTTACTCTTGAAGTGAGAGTGTATCCGTTTTACTCTTGTAGTGAGTGAATTCCTGTTTTACTCTTGAAGTAAGAGTATATCCCTGTTTTACTCTTGTAGTGAGAGTGAATCCCTGTTTTACTCTTGAAGTGAGAGTGAATCCCTGTTTTACTCTTGTGAGATTAAATCCGTTTTACTCTTGTAGTGAGAGTGAATCCCCATTTTACTCTTGTAGTGATAGTAAATCTGTTTTACTCTTGTAGTGAGAGTAAATCCCTTTTACACTTGTAGTAAGAGTAAATCGCTGTTTTACCCTTGAAGTGAGAGTGAATCCCTGTTTTACTCTTGTAGTAAGAGTAAATCCCTGTTTTACTCTTGTAGTGAGAGTGAATCCCTATATTACTCTTGTAGTGAGAGTGAATCCCTGTTTTCCTCTTGTAGTGAGTGAATCCCTATTTTACTCTTGTAGTGAGTGAATCCCTGTTTCCTCTTGTAGTGAGAGTAAATCCGTTTTACTCTTGAAGTGAGAGTGAATCCCTGTTTTACTCTTGTAGTGAGAGTGAATCCCTATTTTACTCTTGTAGTGAGAGTGAATCCGTTTCCTCTTGTAGTGAGAATGAATCCCTGTTTTACTCTTAAAGTGAGTGAATCCCTGTTTTACTCTTGTAGTGAGAGTGAATCCCTGTTTTACTCTTCCCTGTTTTACTTTTGTAGTGAGTGAATTACTCTTTCCTCTTTTAGTGAGAGTGAATCCCTGTTTTACTCTTGTAGTGAGAAGTAAATCCCTGTTTTACTCTTGAAGTAAGAGTATATCCCTGTTTTACTCTTGTAGGGAGAGTGAATCCCTGTTTTACTCTTGTAGTGAGTGAATCCCTGTTTCCTCTTGTAGTGAGAATGAATCCCTGTTTTACTCTTGTAGTATGAGTAAATCCCTGTTTTACTCTTGTAGTGGGAGTAAATCCTTGTTTTACTCTTGTAGTGGGAGTGAATCGCTGTTTTACTCTTGTAGTGAGAGTGAATCCCTGTTTTACTCTGAGAGTGAATCCCTGTTTTACTCTTGTAGTGAGAGTGAATCCCTGTTTTACTCTTGTAGTAAGATTAAACCCATGTTTTACTCTTGTAGTGAGAGTAAAAATCCCCGTTCTACTCTAGTAGTAAGAGGAAACTAGTTTCCAGTTTGAATTTACAAAATGCATGAAGAAGTCATGTTAATTATAAGAATGAGAAATAAAACACAGAGCTGAAATTGTTGTTTAAAGATACAATAGGAATGCAGTCAAACCTTATGCCTTATATAAAAACTTGCTACTTGATGGTTTGATAACTTAGAAAGCTGTATTATCAAACATCAAGAAGTAAATGGGAAAGTGAATGTATTACAACCATGCATAAATTTTATTACTAGCATGTATCATATTTTGTCAATTTAAAGAGTAAAATACATAGCTACACGGCTTATTGATTACTGTCCTAGTACGTCTCTCCCTCCCCCTATTGAGTACTGTCCTAGTATGTCTGTCTCTCTCTCTCTGTCTGTCTGTCTCTCTCTCTCTCTCTGTGCCACAGATAGTTATATTTTGACCTTGACTTGATGTACAGATAAAGAGAAATAATCTCTATCTTTGTCTCCCTGACCTAGGCCATCAATCTTACCAGTGAATTTGATTCTTTAATCGTCTTACCTGATTTTAAAGAAGATTTGGCAGGACGAAGAGTATCTCTTGTCACTTCACACCTGAAATAATCACAACTGATTTATAGTCTAGTCCAGTAGCATCGTGATCAGACTAAATGTATATGATCACAACCTCAACGTCATAACTCTAAACTCTCTCTTGTCATGAGAAACCATCTTTCTTCATGGACAAAATTACAAGAAAACATTCATTAAGAAATAATTATAAATAAATCCCAGCACGAACAACTTATCTAGAAAGACATTTCCATTTGTGTCGAGGTGGTCTTTCAAGACAGGCACTGCTTCGTCTATGGAAGGCCAAAACTCCTTTATTATAAATTCAAAACTAACAGATGGGATTGATTAATTATATTCACATAATTAGGTCAAGGTTATTGAAGAGGTGCCACACATGATCAGGTCAAGACCACTGAAGAGGTGCCAATTATAAAATGTAAGGTTGGTGAAGGGCGACAAACTTTGCCTTTGCTTGGCAATTATGGCCACAGAGTAGGGATGGTTCTTGAACGTGCCAACACCTACTGTGACACAGGACCACTGTTTTAACGGTCTCATCGGAAAGACAGGGATGGACAACCACACAGTGGCTTGGGCTTGAACCCCTGACCATTCGATTTAAAGTTGAGCTCATTAATCACTAGCCCACGGCGGCCCGTGTCCATATGTAGTGATTGATCTTTAATATGCATGGCCAATACATGACAAATGGCCTGTGGTTTTGTTTTTTGTTTTTTTTACAAGATTTAGTTGTTATTGTATCATTGTTTACATGCCATTGAGTTTTCAGTATTGTGATTTATTGTGATAAAGATAAACGATAGCAGCTCTACTATAAAGTCATTGTACATCATCAATTCCCTAAGGGACTAACATGGTATACAGTATAATAACTTTGCACATTCACAGAAACAACCTTTTTCACACAAAATGAAATGACTTAATATATTATAATACATTTTGTGCATAGCTCATCTACTTTACAACCCATCCTCTACAAGTAATATGTATCAGGGGAATTTATTGATAAAATTTTGTACATGTCTGAAAGTTTTAATGCAGAAATATGAAACGCATGTAAGAAGCCAAGCCAAATTATAACAAGAAAGTTATTATCTCCCTCAAAAGAATCAACATATTATGGTACAACAGGAGAGTTGGACACAAATTCTGGCACTCTTACCCTGATATAATGGATTTGACCATAGTTCAAGGTCATGAGACATCCTTATGTCATGTATAGATAAAATGTATTATTTCCCTACAAAGCACCGTAATGAAGTTATTATTGACCAGACTGACGGGCATTTTTCATTTATGGGATATTGATGGAAACAAAAAATCAAAAGTTATCAAAAATCACAAAACATGTTATATGTTTATTAAGCTTAATGACTAACAAGAGATTTTGACTTACAGATATTCTTTTGTGTGACAAAGGCTGCTGATTTTGTAAATTCCCATAAATACGGTTGCTATTCAGAATCCAAAAGAATCTGATTGGTTGGTTGGTTGTTCTGTTGTTTAATGTCCCACTCAAGAATTTTCACTTATATGGCAAAATCACCGTATGCAAGTGATGGGCATCAAATTTTGCAAATTTGATAGCAATCATTCAAATGACCAAGGTGCTTCTTAAGCAAATCAAAAGGATTATCTATTACTCAATACAGAGCACAGGTGACAGTTTTGAGTTGCATGCAATTAAATTTAGAATTGTGTAGCAAAGAATGTGAAGCAGAATGATGCATACAGACCACATTTAGAATCCATTTATAACAATGTAATTTTCAAGTGATCAGTTTTGAAAATGCTGAAAATTCAAAGTCAAAATAATTTGTCAGTAGCAAAATTGATTCTTTATAGAGGTGACCTTAAATGAGCCTTTAACTTAATTAAGTGATCTGTGTGTACTGGAGCATTAGGTTGTTTGCTCACAAAGCATTACATTGCTAGCCAACAAAAGTCTCAATCTAGTTCTAATTTGTATTCATAGCAAAAAAAAGGTTTGGAAAAGTCTGACCTTGAAAAGACAACACCATAAATAAAATGTCCCATCTTAAGGAGGGTGTATAAAAATGTTGGACTATATAGGACACATTTCTGATATTGTCTGATTTGACAATATATGCCAGAAGAGTCCAATCTCAAGGTCATCCCTTTAAACTCCAAGTATCAAAATGGCATGCTCTTTCCTATTGTTCTGTCTAGGGTGAGGAAAGGGCTGAAGTATTAAGTAAATAAAGGACAACTGACCCATAAAATCCTTACTGATTTTTTTTTTTTTTTTGCTTTACACCACACCCTACAATCTGTCAGTCATATGGTGATGGCCAGTTTTTATTGGAGGAGGAGAGAACCCGGTTACTAATGTACTCGAGATGAGGCCGACAGCCGTCCGCAAGTAAAATGGCAAATTTGTCACATAATTTGTTTAGGTTCTAGTGAGGCTCAAACCCGCACTGGCAAGACATGAGAGACTAAGTGGTTTAAAGTGCAATGCTCTAACCATTCAGCCACGGAGGCCCTAAAAAATCCTTAGTATGATGCACATAAATAATCTTAGCAAATTGTCCTTACTTTTCCCCTAGTTCCTCTATATAAACAACCACTACATAAATAACTTTGCAAACTGTCCTTACTTTTCTCCTAGTTCTTCTATATAAACTACAACTGGATCCTCCTCGTCTCCTATTTGTTGTATATGGCCATGATATATGGGTCCAGCATCAGAAACAACCTGTAATGTAACAAAAAGTGATACCTGTATTATATATGTATATACAACACATTCTTGGTATCATTAATTATGCCAAAGTGGACTTCTACATGTAACTAGTTTGTAATTGCTGTTATTGTTGCACTGCTGTATACGTTCAACTCAAGAATCTTTCACTATTATGGTACTTTAAAGAATGCTGGTGAAGGGCCAAAATTTAGCCTATGTTGGACAGCCATTGGGCAGTAAGAGTTTTTTAATGTGCCAAGTCCTAGAGTGAAACAGAACCTTGGTTTTCAATTTACTCTTATTTGAAGGACAGGAGTGGCCAGTTGCTTCTGCATAATCCGCTTATGTGAATGACTCCACAATCTGCCAATGAGCAAGCTACCACGGTGCCAAGACAGCTCTCAGTTTCTAGTACTAATGTTCTAATCTGAAGGTATTATTTATTTCATGTTATCAAGACCGGAAATTTGAATTTTTAGACATGAAAACAAATACTTGTTTGAATGATTGTACTGGCCATGTTTAACATTCAATTCAAGAATCTTTCATCTACATGTATTTGGAGACGTCACCGTGTGTCAGTGTATGGCAACAAATTTTGTCTGTTCTTGGTACTCATGGCTGTAAAGCGGATTCCTTAACATGCCGACAGCTAATGTGACATCTACATGTGATTTCAGATTTTACTGTTTCATCCAAAGGAAAAGGACAAACAACTGTAGAATAGTGTATATTCAAATCCACGACCCCAAGATCAGAAGGGAAATACACTAAAAAGTAGGCCACAACAGCCCCACCTGAAAACAAAAGAACTAGCATCTGATTCTCAAACATGGGGGTCAGTTTTATTAGAGACTGATGTTGAAAATATTTTTGATACAAGATAGCACACATCCAATATGCACCTCAAAAAAGGCATATCTTCACAGTTAGATTTTGCTACAGATATGACAACTGAACTTTTCTAAATGAGATATATATATATATACAATGTAACACTCCATGTAATATCTCATGCTAAATTTTAGTTGGTTGGTTGAATTGTTGCTCAACATTCCACTCAAGAATATTTCACTTATACGGTGATGTCATCATGTGCCAGTGAAGGTCAACAAATCTTGCCTACTATCAACACTTGGGGCCGTATTGCAGGAAGAGCTCTTTTGTATGCAAACACCTACTGCGATATGGGACCTCAGTTTTGACCGTCTCATCCAAAAGACAAGAAGAGTCAATGACAGCCTGTCTTGGGCTCATATTTTTCTTGTATTGTAGTTTAACGTCAAACTCAAGAATATTTCACTCATATGGAGACGTCACCGTGTGCCGGTAAAGGGCGACAAATTTTGCCTATGCTAGGCACAGCTGGCCATAGAGCAGGAGGGTTCTTTAATGTGCCAACACCTATTTTGACACGGGACCTCAGTTTTTACTGTCTCATCTGAAACCCAGGGACGCCCAACCGCAGAGTGGCCCTGTGGGAATCGAACCCCGGACCCGCCTTGGGCTCATACCCTTGATCTCAAGATCTGAAATCAAACATGCTAACCATTAAGCCATGGCGGCCCCTAATGCTAAATGTAATGTTTGTAATGTAATACACACAAGCAAAACTGCGGTGGTACGCAATATCATAATAGAATATAATTTTGCATTAGATACCATCACAAGGTTGTCAAGAGTGTTGCACTTAACATGTTTTTTTTTTACAATGTAATTGTGCAAATACCATCAGGAACAATTAAATCATGTTTAAATATACACTGCAGAGAGGAAGAGAAATTCCTCTTCCTAACTTTAAAAGAATGAATGTCTAATTCAAATGTTGTTATGCATTTTACACAATACCTGCTCAGTCTCTGGATCACCAGGTATGGTAATGAGACTCACCGAGGATGTAATGGTACAAACATCAAAATATACTCTCCCAATCAATACGACTGTGGTCACACACCTCAATACCGTAATACTCCAAAATCAGAATACACCCAAATCAAACAAAACATCATGTAAACAAACGAAAGTCAAGAAAGATGAGATCATCTCACAAAACAGAATATATTTCCTATCAAGAAATTGTAGAATTTAACTCTATAAAATTCATGGTAAATTCACATATACAAACCTTTTATCTCCAATCTTTTTATCCAAATTTACATGAAAATAAGTTTCCAACAACTCAGTCACATCACAACTATTCACGTTCAAAATGCAATTCAAGTTAAGTAAGTATTAAGAAATTACAAAATCATTATTAACAGCGAGAGCGACAGGTAAGCTACATCAAATTTAAAACCTTCCATGGAGATTGAGACATGCGTCTGAAGCAGAAAATAGATTATATATGAGTAAGCCCCGAACATACGATACAGAAATCACCATCCAAGGATATACTCAAATCCGTCACAACCTGTATCAAATTGTTAAATCCACCCACAACACAGTGGTCCCTGACTTAAAGACCAAGTGCTTGCTAGAGTACTGTTCTGTAAATTAGCAAAGCATTTTTCTTCATATTTCTGATATTCTAAATACCTAAATAGTCATCTCACTTTCCTTGCAACAGTCTACTTCACATGGATAAATTTACATTTAATGATGCAAAGACAGGTAAATGCTCGGGTTATATTCTATATGATTAAAAAGAAGCCATTCACAGATAGTGACAGAATGAGAGAACTTTAAATTTGATAACAGCCTGTACTTAAAATTCATATTTGTGTGAGAGAGAGAGAGAGAGAGAGAGAGAGAGAGAGAGAGAGAAATCTCTAATTCCTCTCTCCCTAAAAAACTTTTAAGGAACAAGGTGTATGGATAAATCACTCCTATAAAATCTCCAAAATGTAACATTTTCAAACCTGAATTTCATCATGCAGTTCAGTGAAGATAGGCTCAATTCTTGCACAAAAGAGGATGTCATGCATAAATATCAATAGCTGTAAAGTCAAGTATTGCAATATCATAACTTCTGTAGGGGCAAGTGACATACCATGATTCCATTATAAAAGGAACAAATGGAAAAAGGGTTCAGACATGCCCAATTCAGATCATAGATTATTTTTCAACTGGAAATTGTAAATGACGCAATAATTTATGTTGATGTTATATTGTTGTTTAATGTCCAACTGAAGAATATTTCACTGATATGCACAGGTTGTGGAATGCTAGTGAAGCTAAAGGGCTTCAAATTCTGGCCTATGCTCGACACTTAAGGTCATTAGGCACCGAGTGATCTTTAAAATACCAACACTTGCTGTGACAGAAGATTTCAGTTAATACTGTCTCATCTAAAAGATAAGAAAAACCAGTTGCCCAGGCCATGGCTCAAGCCTATGTCTTTCCAGTCCAACTCACTATACCTGGCCTTGGAGCAAGAATTTCGCATCTAGGAATGTCTCTGGAAGAGACAAAACGTCAGAAGATTTGCTCATGCTTCTGTCAAATTCAACTGCAAAACATTCATATGGTGTCATCTGAGCTCAAAAGTAGAGTACTTGCCCCAAGACAATTCCCATCTGGAGAATGACCAGCCTGCTGGCCCCCTTTATGAACAAGAAGACCTAAATGCTTACAGAAAGATACAACAGAATATTAGGTTCAAAAGATGTGGTCCAGGTTACAGTTTTTAAACGAAGGTCAAATTCCAAGGTCAAGAGGTCATAAGTCTTGTTATCAAATGAGAGCTCTGGTGATGAGAAATCTATATGTGAAATATGAAATACCTATCCCTCCCTTGTAGTTCAAAAGATATAGTCCTGATTTAAAGTTTTTAAAGTACAAATGTAGGTCAAACTCCAAGGTCAAGTCCCGTTATCAAATGAAACCTCTGGTCATGAGGAATATATATATGAACAAGAGGCCACTGGGCCACATCGCTCACCTGAACATTTCACAGAGATGCAGAAATTTTGGATTTATAATGTGTCACTATTGAAAGGTATGGACAAAGAAAAACCTCTCATTTGTTAAACTTTGAACCCCTATTGTGGCCCCATCTTGACACCAAAGGCCAGCATTTGTACAAACTTGAATCTACACTATATAATGATGCTACAATATTAATTTGATAAATTGTACACCTGCTGTTCTTGAGATGAAATTTTTTAAAGATGTTTTCCTATATAAACCCATGTTAACATATGGGCCCTTATTGTGGCCATATCTTGACCCCTGCAGCTACCATTTGAATAAACTTGAATCTGCACTACATAATTATGCTCCTATATTAACTTGGTAAATTTTATACTAACTGTTCTTGAGAGAAAATTTTGAAAGATATTATCCTATATAAACCTATGTTAAACTTTGGGTCCCTATTGTGGCCCCATCTTGACCAAAGTGGACCATTTGAACAAACTTGAATCTACACTATATAATGATGCTCCCATATTAATTTGATTATTTATACACCTGTTGTTCTTGAGAAGAAAATTTTTAAATATATGTTCCTATATTAACCAATGTTAAACTTTGGGTCCCCATTGTGGCCCATCTTGACCCCGGCAGCCATCATTTGCACAAACTTGAATCTACACTCTATCAGGATGCTTCCATATAAGTTTATTGATTTTTTGTCCAGTGGTTCAAGAGAGGAAGATTGGTCCGGTGCTTCTACAGAAGATTTTTACGACACCCACTCAAATTTTTATGTTTCTCAATTATCTCCCCTTTGGTAAGGGCCTGACCCTTCATTTGAACAAACTTGAATCCCCTTCACCCAAGGATGCTTTGTGCCAAGATTGGCTGAAATTGGCAGTGGTTTTTAAGAAGATGTTGAAAATATTCAAAGTTTACAGACAGATGGATGGACAGACGGACGTTCGATGGACAAAATGTGATCAGAAAAGCTAAAAACAAGAGGCCCATTGGGCCACATCGCTCACCTGAACATTTCACAGAGATGCAGAAATTTTGGATTTAAAATGTGTCACTATTGAACGGTATAGACAAAGACAAACCTCTCATCTGCTAAATTTGTTACCCCTATTATGGCCTCACCTTGACCCCAGAGGCCAGCATTTGTATAAAGTTAAAGATATGCTAAATGATAGTGCTACAATATTAATTTGATAAACTGTACACCTGCTATCCTTGATTTTCCTATATAAACCTATGTTAAACTTTTGGCCCCTATTGTGGCCCCATCTTGACAATGGCTGCTACCATATGCCCAAACTTGAATCTATACCATATAATGATACTTCCATATTAATTTGATAATTTTTAAACAAACAGTTCTTGAGAGGAAAATTTCATAAATAGTTTCCTACATAAACTTATGTTAAACTTTGGGCCCCTATTGTGGCCCCATCTTGACCCTGGCAAATACCATTTAAATAAACTTTAATCTACACTATATAAATGATGCTCTTGAATTAATTTGATAAATTGTACACTAACTGCTCTTGAGAAGAAGATTTTTAAAGATATTTTCCTATATAAACCTATGTTAAACTTTCGGCCTCTAATGTGGCCCCATCTTGACCCATTGCAGACACCATTTGAACAAAGTTGAATCTACACCCAATCAGGATGTTCCCATATTAATTTGATAAATTTACACTTGCTGTTTTTAAGAAGATTTTAAAGATGTTGTCCCATAAAAACCTATGTTAATCTTTGGGCCCCTATTGTGGCCCCATCTTGACCCTGGCAGCCACAATATGAACAAACTTGAATCTAGACT
>JACSZP010066190.1:0-13381 GCA_016161895.1 Pinna nobilis
GAAATAGTTTTTAAAAAAGGAGGGTAAAGGTATTCAATATTTTTCTAGTCAAGCTTTGTTCTCTTACCTCCTCCCGTAAATTCATTGCTGTTAATATTGGACCATATTTTTTTCCAGGATTCACGGAGAAAAAGTTGATTTGAATCTCAGGATATTCCTTCGATGATCCCGGATCCGTTTTCATAAATGCTGTCCCCTCAGCTCCTGACACGCCGAGGTATCCTTATGTTTAACACAATATAGGGAGAATGTAATTTGAATAATTTCTCTAATTTGTTAAGTATTCATAAAAAACAAATCACTTTTTATATCAATGTTTTAACTCGAATTGAATTATGTAAAAAGAGAAAATTGAATAGAAATAAATACGTTTATAATGATAGAAATAAATATGGAGACTTTCTGCTAGTTGTGTGAAAAATGAAATCGCTTTCATGAAAACAAATTTTCTTTACTAGAAAATAAGCCCAAAAATATCGCACGGGGTTCCAATGATGTTCGTTACAACAAACAATTCATTAGATTCAGGTTCGTTATTTGAACGTTCTCCTGTTTATTAAAATTGTTTTCATAGAGAGGGCAAATTTACATATCTATGTTTTTTCACAAACCTCTTCGAAATAATATGTACTTGAGCATATGTTTCCAGCTTTCCACTTCATTTATGTTTATCCCATTCGACATGTTGTTGAAAAATCTCAATCCCGTAAATATATGATCTTGTAAATTATGTCCTACTGGTAAATCAGCTTGAACTTGTATCTATAATGAATAAATCTATTTGGCTTTTGTGTATCTTGCAAACTGTTTTGCTATGTTATAACTGTAATAATTAAGATATATTCAAACCGTTGAATAATGTCTTACTAGTGTTTTGTAATTATAGCGTAAAAACTAGTGTCCTGTCACAATTAAAACTTTATAGTATACTTATAACTATTACTTCATGGTTAAAGCACTACGACCTTCAATATCAATTTTTTTAAACATTTTTTGTTAAATTTGTAATCACCGAATTGTCATTTTCTAAACATTTACGAAATCTTTCCGTACAAAGAAACGTTTTCAACATATTCTCAGGGGGTCTTCACATTAAGGCTTAATTGTCAAATTTAATCGTTTTACATAAGCCCATCCATGTTGAACGATAAAATTATCATATTTAAAACATGGTAGGAAATTCCATGTAAAAATCAAATAACCATGAAAACGAGAAATCATTTGATAAGCAACGAAGCTATGAGTTAATAAAATGTGAAATTAAAAGTGGAGCTGTCATCTTAAGCTTTAACGGCTATTTTTATAGATGGATTGTATATCTGCCTTACCCCTTGATCCTCCAGGTGTTCTTTTGGACCTATCCCGGATAACATAAGCAAATGAGGTGAATTTACGGCTCCAGCGGATATAATGACTTCTTTCCGGCTCCTTACTGTAATTTTCTTCCCTCCTTTGTATAATTCTACTCCTACTGCTGTGCCGTTGTCAATAACTATCTTTCAAAAATAAAAATCACTTGTCACAAAATACTTATTTTTTGCTGAATCAGCCATCATTAACTTTAGCAAATTAATATACAGTCGAGTCACATTAATCCGAAATCCAATAATCAGAATGTATCATCTTCCGGACTTATTTCCTGCGAAACAAACATCTTGAACTTGTATTGTGATTATAGAGGTGTTGTTGGAGTAATTCAGGTGCTTACTCTATCCGGTCAATTTGCTTGGAAACAAAGACGTCCGGATTACCAAGGTTCCACTGTAATTACATTCTGCAGCTTAAACATAAAAGAACTTACTCTGTGTTCACTAATATATCTGCTTAATTATTTTTAGAAGTATGATGTACAAGATGAATACAGGTAGTCTTACTTTACTAGCTAGTGAGTGCGTGGTGACATGTAGGTTCTGTCGGTACATGGCTGGTCGTAGAAATGCCCGAGTAGTACTACAGCGTTCCCCATTTTCCACCGTTAGCTGCATTGGGCAGTAACCTGCAACACGAGAATAATTGAATCATCTAATGTCTTATTTTTAAGCTAAATAAATTGTAATGTTGCACGTGGTGCTTATGGTGTATCATTGGGTATGAAGAGCGACAACACACCTGTAAGTATTGGTCTATGTTCTAAAATTTCATTTTTGTCAATGCATGCTTATATCAAAAAGAAGGGAGAATGTTACATAATTTACCTCTCCGTTTACGCTCAAAATACTGTTTAACAAGTTTAATGTTTCAATGCATAGCTCTTCCGTCAAACATTCGAGATACATTGAATGTTTTGTGATCTTTCTAAATTTGGCAAAGTTTCCGCCAATTAGATTGCTTAGGTAATCCACTGATTAATCGCTGTACATTTTAAATGAGAATACTTCTCGCACGCCGACATCAGAAACTATGAGAAATATTTAGTTCAGTTTACAAAAATGTTTTGTTAATCAATGTCAAAGAAATTAAGTGTTAACTTGTAAAAAGTTATTTCACAAGATCCTAAATTATTTATATCTTTAACATGTTCATCTACACTACAATGACATTTAAAATACGACTTAAAACAAATAAAAAAAACTAACCCACTTGTTCATACCCGTTACAATCGACTGTTCTGTAGCCCATTTCCTCGACTGCCCGTTTATACACATCAGACAGCGGTGACACTGAACCATCTGTTACTGTTAGTTGTCCGCCATTGCCGTGGAACACTATATGTAATAGAATATTAGAACCCTTTGAGAGATTTTCAGCCACCCTTCTACTAATAACATTTTAAAAATTGTAAATAGACGGCAAATCAAGGGCATGTTTTATCAATACGAAATTAACAAATTTATAAATAAATATATACAATCATATGAAAGCAATTGAAGAATTATTGAACAAACTTTTTGTAAGTTGAAGTGAAAGTGTTGAAATATCTGAAAGGTAATGGGAAACATTGATCTAAAATTGGTAAGGCTGTAGCTTTGAGTAATGACATTTGATATGTTGGTTGAATATTGTTTTGCCGTAATCTCTGTTGAAGTGATGCTGGCTTTTGATTTAGATCAGACATCAGCATTAAAACTTTGGAATCAAAACATTATGAAAATATGCATACTTATTTGGATGAATTTAATAATAGATTAGTCAATTGTCATATGATAATTATATATACTGTGATTGTCTAGTTGTATTTCACTTTTATATCATTTTAGTTACATCATGGAGACTACAGAAATTTATATCCAGCCTAAGACACGTTATCCTATACAGTAAAGGGACTTGAACCCGTAATTCCAATATTTGACTGGTGTTAACTGTCTCAATTTAAGGACAAGAAAACCAGAAAATCATTCAATCATTCAAATTCGAATCCTTCAAATTTCAATCTTAAATCGAACATTCGGCCACTTATTCAGAAAATGATGAAGAGAGTAATTAGCCCACTATATGTCCTTTCTCACCAGAATCTCGAAGCAATGGTGACAGCATATTTTCAGATTTGATAAAATACGGCAATACGTCTTTGTAGCTCCAACCTTTACAGCCTTCGTTTTCCCAACTGTCGTAGTCATGGCGACTGCCCCTCATATATACCATAAAGTTAAGGCTACTGGACCCTCCAAGGACTTTTCCTCTTGGCCATGCGCTTCTCTGTCGTAATATACGCAATGATACGCAACAGAGATTAAAGGAAACTGACAAAATACATTATTTATTACTATCTAACATACTTGCATTAGACGGCCTTTTCTAGTACCATCAACATTTGTTAAATCAAAAATGTGAATCACGGATCGTCAGGTTTAATAATAAAGGAAAAATCAATCTTGATATTTTAACCTGGATAATAGATTTCATACAGACATTGCGTCTTATATCTTCATAAAAACAATCCTTTCGAAATGAAACAAGATCAAAAACACTTAACGCGAGACCAGGTATCAACTTAAAGACAATGAAAAAAATTCTTTCTCTTGTATACTTGTATATTTCATTCAATTAAAATTCACTTCAGAGCTGCGTAATGATTTGCAAAGTAAAATAACATATGCACTTGTTCCTTCATAGCCTTGCAAGCATGTTTTTGTGGTTCTGTAAGGTACGCCCAATCAACCTCCGTGTTAAGTAGTCCAAAGGGCGCCAAAGGTACATTGATTAAGGAATTATCCTCATCGGAACCGCCCGCCTCTATTAACAGAACAGTTACATTTTGGTCTTCGGAAAGGCGATTCGCTAACACTGACCCAGCAGAACCGGCTCCAACTACATAAAATTTCAAAATATAAACATGCTACTAATTACACTTACAGGAATTATTACATTTATATCGCAAAATTAACCAATAGTCAATAGTTCGAGATGCCCAATTAGTCGATTAAATATATACATATGTTAATACAGATATGGCAAAGCTACATATGGAATTTACATAATTGATTTTTTTTCAAAATTAATTCGCCTGAAATATTTGCTAATTATTAATAAGGCTTTAGTGTACATAGTTTCATAATTTGGCTTGGCATAACTTTTTTTCTCAGATTCTGATTCTCGATTTCTCGATTCTCTTCTGACGATTTCTCAGTTTTTAATATCGAGTTATCAAACTACTCACCAATTATATAGTCATATTTATCGTGTAGTTCTATGTCGCTTTTGAGTCTAGGTGAAAACTGGTTGAAGTAAATGGCTACAGAAATAAATATCGTTGCTGCAAGGGTCTTTAAGAAATGCATCGCTCAACTTTATGTTACAAATCACTGAAAAAATTAAAGTAGTATACATTTTGTACATTAAAACCCACTTTGAACCCTGATATGTGTGTATTGAAATCCCTCTTTTAATTTCAAATGATATCAATTTCCCAGCTAAGAAAAAAAAATATTATTTCTATCTTAACCAAGTTATTTGGAAGATCGTGTTTATTTATTAAGGGTTCGACTGTACTTGAAAAAAGGTAGAGGCAACGAACAGTGATCGATCTCATAATTCCTACAAAAATTGCAAAATAAGGAGTTGGGCAAACACGGACACCTGGATACAACAGAGCTGGGATCAGGTGCCTAGGAGGAGTAAGCACCCCCTGTTGACCGGAGGCGCCCGCCGTGAGCCCTATGTCTTGATCAGGTAAACGGGGTAATCCGTAGTCAAAATTAGTCACTGATTTTCGTTGCATTTAACTTTTTATTAGGATGAATAAGAATACTCAATAGTCTAACGCCCTGTCATGGGCGTTCGCTGGCGTCACCATATAAACGAGAGATTCTCGAATTAGACGTATATAAAATGAGATCCCATATAGAAAAATTCATGACATGGATTTAGAAGCTGTATTGTCAATTACTATACCTTCTGTTAGAATTCCGTATTCTGATTCATTAATTTGGAATATTACCTGCACAATTTTCAAACATTGAAAAGCCAGGCTGATATTCCAAAATAAAATACATACGCCAACGTTCAAGTCCTCAAACAATACGTTATCAGACTACCGGCAATGGCATTGTACTTCAGCAAACTCGTACAGGTAAAACTATACTCTAGATAAGTGTCCATTAACCAATAGCGTAATTGTGAATCAAATGATGAAAAACAAATTTACAAATATGGCATTATTCATAAGAGGGTGATATTGCTAATATTAACCCTTTGGAATACATTGTAAAACATCACCCTCTTATGAGTGTTATATTTATATATTATCAGCTCAGTATCGTCTTATTTATATTCTGATATGTGACAGCAAATGTAATATGTGATGTAAATATATCACCTATCTCCCTATATTTATTTAATGATAATTTCTAAACTGACTCAAACATGATTCCTATCTATAAAGTATCTATCAAATGTACATATAGTTATCTCTGTTTAAGCATGATCAAATCAATAACACGCTAACATATAGCTGTGAACAATTTTGAGTTACTTCATACTTTGAAATCATCGGTAATACATAAAACGCGAATTATTTCCAACCAGAGGACATTCAATTTTATATTTATGAATATGATGTGCTCTTCCAAAAATACTTGAATGAAACATCATTTCTTTATTTTCATTCATCATTATCTGACAGAATTGCGTAGATATGTCGGAGTAGCAGGCATGTGTTTTCTAGTATGAAAAAAATATTTTGTAAGTTATATTGCAATGCATATATTATACCTTTAAAGAACTAATGACATATTCTATCAAGATGTATATTGCTTTTGTGACTGTCAGAAGCATGGTAATATCTATAGGGTTGGAAAGATTAAGACACTTATTACAATTTTAACATTACAAATTATCGTATGTACATCCCTTAATTTTAGATAAAGATAAAGCATTAGGTAGATTTAATCATTCTCATTGCCATTTTTTGTTTGTTATCCTTACCTTTTAAACTTTTATGAATGCGTATTTTTCCCATAGAATGCGTACATCAATATATCACACTCTAACGTTATACTAAGGCTGATCAAGGTCGTCTGGTCATTTGATAATTTGTGTATTTGTGTACTCATGTTGTAAAATTAATAATCTAGACAGTTATCTACGTGATGTGCATCTTTAGAAAAACCGAGATCCCTTGTCACTATAGGTGTTGGCAGGACAAGACCCCTCACTACTCAAGTACAGTAAGTACCGATGTAGTCAAACTACAAGCCTCTTCGTCGAAATAAAGACAGTCTTGGGAGGGACGTTGAATAATAATAAAACAAAATTTTAAAAAGGCAATAATAGGGGGTTCTGTGGCCGTCGGGAAAAGCAGGTGTGACAGAGTAAAAGTGTAACTGGACGTCCGGAAATTTTTCTGGTGCATTCTTATCTGTTTTGACAAAAACAGATGCCTCGTTTCCATTTCTTGAAAAATAACCTAAATAGAATTTTTTTCAGATCAATATTAATCATACTGTGCAACAAGATTGTATTTTTGCATTCACAAGGGTGACAAAATCAATGCATTGATAAATTATGAGGATCCAAAAGTATGTTTCTAATACTTTCTACCATAACACACGTAGTTTAACCATTAAAAAACGGCTGTATAATCGAGGCTGCAGTTGATTAAATAAATCGATTAACCACACGTGGTTAACGTCCTCCGAGCGTTTTGATTGGCTGATACGTCAGAAAATCCAATTATGACGCCATCAACTGTACATTGAGTGGGCTTACATTATGGCGGGAATTGAAGAAAATTTCTTTTTGTCGTTTTCAATGCTTTGATTTGCAAAATAATATATTGTTATGGTAGAAACAAGTTACACAACTCGTTTGGATTGATTATTACGTTTATCCTTCTCTCGTTGGTTAATTTTCAAAGTCTCAAAACGCTCGCTAAAGCTCGCGCTTTGAAAATTTGAAAATTAACTAACTCGAGCTGGATAAACATGATAATAAATCCCAACTTGTTGTGTAATCTCTATTCATGCTATATATTTACGGCATTACTTCATCCAGAAGAGAGAGTTATGTATCGGTTAATAACAATCGGGTAGATTATCTTTATGTCCAACGCGTGGATTTTTGATAAAGACTTCGTCCATCAAAATTATGAAACGTACAAACCTTTGCCGAGTACAAAGTACATTGTAGTTCATCAGAGACCACATGCTTTCTAATTTTTACTTTGTGATAGAATAGGAACTATTCTCTGTAAACCATATCAAGCTATAGAGATGGTCCTGAAGATTATGTCCCACTGGTAGATCGGCATGGACTTTAATCTGCAAAAATAAGACAAGTTTATGCATTGTGTTACCTTGTGTAATCTGTTTGAAAAATGAACACATTTTATATTTGAATCTTAAAGCAGATGAGATGTTCCAGTAGTAACTGCGATTTCTCACAGATGGTCCTGGTTTAAAAACTTTGACGTTGTCAATAAAAATATAACATGAAACAAGCGCCGTCGGCATAGTTTTTTTTAAACACCGATGCCCCATGTTACATAAGTGTCGGTACTGGAGGGATGCTTGAAGTGTCAGGCTTATTCCAATAATTGTAGGCTAAACCGGGACTCTGTCACGTCTTCATATTAGTTACAGATTCTCGAATGTGACGTTATACAAAAATGTATCAACATTTTGATTAATGGAAAGAAACATCAACAGTATTAGCACCGGACCTTGAAAAACCGAGGCTTCTATGTTACAGATGGTGTCGACACGAGAGGGGTTGGTGAATGGATCAAAGTGTCTGTCTTAATTCAATAGTTTTAGAGCAAACTTACACTCTTTGACGTCTTATATAAGAGACAGTTTCACGAGTCGGACGCTAAACAACAATATAACGACAGCATCATGAGCAGAGAAAAGTAACATCAAAATTAACATTTACCTTTAATGACTCCAGGTGAAGTTTTGAGCCAATACCAGACAACATCAGAAGTTGTGGCCAACTAATGGCGCCCCCTGATACTACTATTTCTTTCTTAGCCATAACTCTGTGTTTTCTGCCGTCTCGGCTTTGTTGTTTTCTATTATTATCTACAGAAAGAAATAAAGCGGGGTACCTGAATATCTATAGACCTTTATTTAATTACATGCATATTTAAACATCGTCTCGTTTGATTTCTCTGTAAATAATCTTTAATGTACCTACATCAAGTGTGACACTGGGTCACATACGTCCCATACATATAAACAACCAGATTGTTGCATTAAAACACAATACAAAGAGCATGCCTAGAAGAGGTTAATATGGAAGAAATGGGTAATTCATAATAAGTATCTTTGCGTTTGTATATTCATGAAGCTGTTATATCTATACGTTTATACTTACCAACTATGTAGAGTCGTACGAACTGTTTAGTACCTTTGCAGAAAGCCTCCCTGGTTTAGGGCGGAGGTAAAATATAATTCCTATAGCCAACAGTAATACTAGTATCGATGTCGAGAGTGAAGCCATACTCCTCTCTCAAACGGAAATCCTGTCAAATGATAAATATGATGAATTAAATATTTGAAATTTCATAATGAAAACAATTAATACAATGTATTCTGGTATCGGTTAAACTTCATACTTTTTATTTATGAATGTGAAATTGTAGAAAATACCTATCAACAGACGACAACGAACTCTTGCTATACTTTCATAGTCCTCTGTATGGTTACCATGAATACACATGAATACTGGTTGAAATTACTTGATCAGAGATTGAATTGTGATTTTGAAATCGCTTGCTTTTTAGCATACATGCATGTGGATCATAAAGAGAAAAGCTAATTTTAAAATAGTACAATGAAACCATTACCTGTATCATACGAAACCAAGTAGATACAAATTTAGGACCACGAAATATCCATAGTATCTGTTTACGTATACCAAAGCATTCATTTTTTCTAAAATATACCGTAGATTAAATAAAAGTATCTCTAGGGATCGTCAAAAACCAAAATATACCTTTTTGTGACCCCATATGCCCTGCGTTAAGAAAAAGCAGTCACTTTATTTTACATATCGACAAAAATTAAAGGAATTAAATAAGTCACCGCTGTTTGTTATTTGTAAGTACGAAATGTATAATTTTCTGACATTGTAGTAGAAATGTCAATCCAAAATACTTCATTCGTCTATATCTAGATGCTTTGTAATTAAAATATTGAAATGAGTTAGGTCCCTTGTCTTAACAGTGGCACTGATCTTTCCCTTGTCAAATTGAATTTTCGAACAAAAATCTGTCAATAAACAGATAGGAAAATAGGTAAAATATGAAAAGACTGCAACATAACTCATCTGCTTCAAATCCGTTTTTACGTGTGATATATAATGCTCTTTGCTAATGTAAGTGGCCATGAGCTCAAATTTTTATTATTTTACTCAAAATTTAGGAAATGACGCAATTAAAACGACAAATAATTAAAAACAAATAACTACAGAAACACATGAGGAATAAGACGTTTTAATATTGGCCTAGTCCCATACATGTACGCGCAACTCGACCACTATGGAACGCACCTGTTATCAAAAGATAATGAAAAAAATGTACATTACGTTGACCAGTTTTAAATATTTACAAGCAGTAGCACTCTCCACACCGCAGTGATAGTAAATTAAGCGTTCATTCTGCAGTATTAAAATGAGAAAAAAAATTAAGGAGGTAACAAATATAAAGTGACAAATGTCAACATCAGTCCATATGGTAAATTCACGAGAAAAACAGACCATTTAGGATAAAACGGGGGATCACAACTTTTAAAACTGAATTATCGTATTAATGAAGTTACTGAATATTTTATTGAGCACAATATAATTGAAATTTAAACAAAGTATTGAAGGAAAATCAGAATTGTCACATTAATTTTCAGTTAAATATTATTTGACCTTCGGGACAAAAGAAAAAGTAGTTCTGTGGAAAATATATGTAAACTGGTAAATCAAGGATACGATACAATTTGTCACTGGATACTTATGCATCTGATACTTCCTTCTTCGTCCACATTTGATACTTTAACTTCATGCGAGACAGGCACATTAATGACAATTTATAAGTATCTACTTGTATATGCAATGGATAACAGATGTTGATGTACCAAATTTTCCCTGAAATAGGTGAATATACCTTAACTGTGGATCTACTACTGCAGTGGGATCGTTCTCCTTCCCTATTCTACAAGTGCTTGTTGGATGGTATACGGTCAATGTAAAGTGTCTAGCCACACACTCCCAGTATGCATCAGTATTATAGACATGCTCCTTACAAAATGGTATCATCAGCTGGGGGTCTTCAGGGGACGTTTCGAGTTTCCTGAATGCCGTTGTGTTGGCAACTTTCACCGACAACTTCAAAGCTGGATGTTACACAAAAATATTTTAATTACTTAAATATGAAATACTAGGGGTGGGGGTTATGTCGTTCCGACACACACTATATAAAGGACATCGAATTTTAAGTAGTATAGTTAAGCAGAGAAGGCAATAATGAAATCTAGATAACATACATATAACTGGGTTATAGCATATAAGAACATTCAGGATCGCAATATAATTAAATCATATCATAGTTTAACTGGTGGGATGGTTTTTTTGTTTTGTTATTTTACGTCCCACACCGAATTTTCAACTTATATGGGGATTTCAAAGTGCAAACTTTCAACTCAGCCTAGCTTGACAGATGTTTTATTAGTTTAAACTTCTACCTTTTAAACAAAGAAACATTAACTGCTGTCCGTGCTGTACCTTAAGAATTAAATTAAACAGCATAGTCCGCTGTTACAAGGCACCAGAGCTGAAGTGGTATTCAAAAATATACGGCCGTCGTTCAGAGGTTTTAATTTCAAAAGCAAATCAACTTTGTTCAATTTAGACACGCGTAATAGGTCCGACGATGCAAAAACCGAAATAAATATCCTTATCATAAAAGATCAATTTTGCACGTCCTAGAATTCATATAATTAACGAGAAATATGTCCCTTAGAAAATACGGTTTACTGGCAACATGTTGATTTATTTGCATTATTGACTACTAGTCACGTGACAACAACAAAATATTGTAACAACTGTGAAAGCAGTTACTGTCATATCTGGACCAGTACTGCAACCCACTCGACACTGAATTTATCACGTTAATTCACCCCTCAATAGAGCCACGGAACAGATCGAACATACTATATTTAGCTTTTCAGTTTGTTGCTGTTATTGTGATGTTATTAAAGTCTTACTTAAGAATCATTTACCTATATGGAAACATCACCAAATCCCAGTGAAGGAGTTAAATTTAGCACTGTGGTCATTGAGAGGGTCATTGAGCAACAAAGGATCGTGGCGACACCTACTGGTTCATTGTTGTCATTTGGTAACGTCTCCATAAGAGTCATTAAATAACTGCACAACAAGAACAAAACTTTTATATCTTCGACTTAAATAAAGATTAAAATTACTTGCCACATCTTTGTAATTTAATACTTTCTGCAGTCTCTTTGACTCTTTCTTGCCGGTAAAAGTAGGTATGACGGAGAAAAAGTGTAACTGGACGTCCGGGAATTTTTCAGGAGCAGTCTTATCCGTTTTGACAAAAGCTGATCCCTCGAGATCGTTTCTGGAAAAATAACCTGGTTAGAAGAAAATCATTCATCTCATTTTAACCATATTTTGCAATATTATGAAGACATTTGCATTCTCAAAATAGTTGTAGGCTATGCTCTTCTGGTAGACAAAATAAAAATTTCCATATACCGCACAGTATATACTTGTAAAATTACTTCATAGAGAACAGGAGGATTTAAAAAGTGCTTAATTACTTGAGGATAGGATTCATCTCTAAAACTATTAAGAAGGACTTCAATTGTCGTTCAAAATAAGGAAACGTACAAACCTTTGCCAATAACAAAATACTTCATTCGAGCCCATATACTTTCCACTTTTTCCTTTGAGACAGAATAGGAACTATTCTCTGTAAACCATATCAAGCTATAGAGATAGTCCTGGAGATTATTTCCCACTGGTAGATCGGCATGCACTTTAATCTGTAAAACAAATTATGAGTGTTGTGTTACCTAAGGAAATCTTTGAATGAAATTAACATACATGTAATTTACATTTAGCTAGAAACAGAAGTGAGTATCTGAGATCTGACCATTGCAGTTTGCCTGTGGTATGAACGATTGTCTACAAGGAGGTCCTGAGTTAGAACCCTATTCGTGACAATTCGGGTTTTTTTTTTGTAGTAACGTTATGGTAATTCCTTCGCTAACGGCTTTATATTTAGGATGTAGGGCCATTCGAATAGGACTTCTAAAACCAGAAGGTAAAGCAATAGCCAGTATAGAAATATCGTTCAATGCTCATTCGTCCGAGGTGTCGAGCAGATACCTATTATTGTAGACTATACTGACATTCGGCGACGTCTCTCAATGATTGAAAGATTCTCAAGTAGAACAAGAAACAACGATAAATCCAACATTATTATACAAAATTTGAGGCAGGGTAATTGAGAACCAAAGTACTTTTTACCTTTAACGACTCCAGGTGAGATTTTGGACCAATACCTGACAACATCAGAAGCTGTGGAGAATTAACGGCGCCCCCGATACTATTATTTCTTTGTTAGCCATAACTCTGTGTTTTCTGCCGTCTCGAATAAATTCTACACCAATAGCTTTCTTGTTTTCTATTATTATCTAAAAATACATATAAAAGACGGAATAATTATAATGAAATGATATAAATGCAGTGTATAAGATAATTCAATCGAGTTCTCTCTCTCTCTCTCCGTTTGTGTGTGTGACATTCAAAATTCATAAATCATGAAAAATATCAATGTCTTGTAATTTCGCTTTAAAAGAAATACTGTAAATCTCAAACATACAGTTCCAATTGTTTCCATTCGAAAGATTACTAACTCCCTCGTCAACAAAAAGATACAGCAAGCATCCTATATACAGATATCCGAAGCCAAAACAAAAGCCAA
>JACSZP010066230.1:2707-14131 GCA_016161895.1 Pinna nobilis
CTTGTCTTTCAAAGAATAACTTTTTGAAATTTCTGCATTTTCATAATGATGCAGAAAACCAAAATTACCCTATTTTCACGAAAATGTATGTTATTTTTTAAGGTTCTGTTGTTCAAGATCTAGTGAAAATGGCCTGAAAATGATTGCTTTCAAATTTTGAGAGTTGAATTTATTTAGAAAAAATTGAAAAAACATGAACATTTTACCATTTATGCTGTAATGCTTGACGAGAAGATTTCGGTGTCCATAAGGGACTCACCAGTCTCTTTGACGAACAATTCTATCGATTCAAGTAAGATATTAATATCGTTGCAATCTTATTTGACTTAAAAAAGGTTTCCCCACTTCTAGTAATTAATGACATACAGATTATGAATACAAATAAGCCGAAACTCATGAATGATAGGGAGCAAACAAGCCGAAGGACTGATATTGTCCAAAATACTCTCATAAGGGAGAGGCCATAGCAAAGGGCCTTTTTCAAATAGACAAACCTGAAAAAACGGTCATATCAATGTCTGGAATTCCTTTAGTAAGCTGCAGATTGTACCTGTGTATAGCTGCAGATTGTACCTGTGTATAATATCAAATGGTACTTTATCTAAGAATGTAAAGATGGCACAAGTTTGAAATCCATTAAAACGGGAAAGAATACACACTAAAATGAACAAGACTTAAACTAATTCACCTTGACATTGATGAGTCCTCTTTTCGTTGTTTTATATGTCGTCTGAGTTTTGATGATTCTGTGACTCGATTCACTTAAATGTATTTTCCCAGCTTCAAAATAAAACAAATTCAAATAAGAATAGGGGTTTCAAATTCAGTATAGTACACAAGTCACTTATGATTATTGTAATTATTGATTATTGATTATTGCAATTTCTCATGACAATGCCCAGCTTATTCTTAATTCACCCAGACGCCAAAAATGTTGTGACTTTGTATGATAATTTATTTAAGGTAATTACCGAACATACCGAATAGTGTTCGGAATCATTATTTACAAATATTTCTAATTCATCGAATGTGACATACTATGTTTCTATTTTGTAGAACTTAGGTCTTCTTTCACCAAATCTCTTTAAAATAAATTGCTGGTTTATTTGAGATTAACAATACTTTAACAACTGGAATTGGTGTTGTTGTTGTTTTGTTGATGAACGTTCCACTCAAGACTCTGTCATATATGGAGACGCTTCCGAATGCCGGTAAAGGACTATATTTTTGGTCTATGTCAAGCACTTATAGCAATGTGAAATAAGGCTTATTTAATATTAGAACATACTTCTGCACGTGACATAGTTAATTCTGTCACATCCAAAAGGCAAGAAAAAATCGTCATCTTCGCCGAGCGGATTCGAACCAACGACCCAATGATCTGAGGTTCGGTGCTACTCAGTCTTTAGATTGTGTTATGTAGATCATTACATGTCGTATTGTTTCTCTGTTTTGGTCATGGTGTTGTCTGTCATTTATTTAATGATTTCTGAAATCCGCCCTCAATGGAGCGAAATATTTTGTTAGATCGTCATATTTTCAAGTTGATGAAGTTTTCATAAATCTGATTTTTGATGCTATGCTTTTCAGTGAGGGAATTTGGCATGTATTGTCCTATTGGAAGAATAAAAACATTCCATGACCCAATCCACATTCAATATTCTATTATATGCTATCTTGCGTACGGTAAACAAACATATCACTATTCTGCCCTTCTGTTCTTGTTCATGACGATAACCGGATATGCCTTATTCCGAATCTGTAATTTAACTGACAAAACACGCCCCGGAAGTGGAACAATAGATCCTCATCCTTCCGGAAAATCTAGACACATCCTCGGATTTTCTGAAGAATGTGCTAAAGTCAATAGCAATAATCAATAAAAGTATTTGATTGTTTGTGTTCTTTGAGGTCACTATGAGTCATATTGTCTCTTAGTTTCGGTCAAAATGTTGTCTGTCGGTTAATTCATGACTGTTATAATTTCCATACAAATGTGATATTCATTTCTGCATGATGCACTAGTGCTTATATTTCTAATCCACATATCCGGGAGGGATTATCTAAATCATCAGATAATGTAAATCGTAAACTTATATAATGATGTGCAAATTAGTTCTCAAATTCGTATAAATGCTCCATAAAGCCCCATAATTATAAACCACCTTTAACACCGACACGTCAACTTTGTTAGCTTACTGCTTTGTTATCTAATAGACCTAATGCCGGAATATTAGTACAAAGAGCACATACGAAGCAAGGTGGAAAGTTTGTCAGTGTTCCTTACACGTGAAAAATAGGTCTGGTTCTGTTATGTGGAAATTAGGCCAGTGGTCCTTTAACATGAGAAATGGGTCAGTGGTATGGTTATAAATGTAGAAAATAGGTCAGTGGTTCTCTTATAAGTGCATCTAGATTTAACTGAAATAGTGGCTTAGGACAAAACATGAATTTGTATTACAGTCATGAATATTTTTACCGTTAACCTAAAGTTATGTACGCATATGAGGATGAAGGGTAACTAAACATTTAGTCAACTTCAATGCTGTGTATCAAAAACAATTGAACAATTTTCACGAAATTATCATTTCTTGGTTACAAATTTTAAGCATTTGGTAATGAGTATCTATATTTAGACAGGAAAACCTCACAAGTTTCCAGGGTTTTTCAGAAAGTACAGTTAAATGACCGAAGGATGGTCGGGAAGCGAATTCTGCATTGTAGTGTTTGACAAGAGTCTATATATGTAACCTTGGAATATTTGTATAATTCGGCTTCAGCTTGTTACCCAAATAAAATGAACGGATTATTGGTAGGAAATCTGTCTTTGTTTTTGTTTGTTTGTTTGGTTTTTAAATGAAAATCTGGTAAGCAGATATGAAGAAAAGATCTATACCAAAATCCCCTAAATTAAGATTTGGAGTTAAATGATGGTATGGTATACTACATTTAACCATAAAACCTGTTGCCCTTCTCCCTTCCATTTTAAGTTTGCAACTTTTAATTAAAAAGACACTGTCCCCCGGACAAAAGTCAAAAGAACACCCCGAACACAAAATCGCATGTTTGGCACCATAAAACATGAAGTTCTTGAATATTTAAATGATTTAAAGACTTTATAGTTGGCAAAGTGGATTTAAAAATTTGTTCAAAAGGGGAACAATAATTGTTAGAATTCAAGGCCTGTCTTAATTGATTAAAATAAGGTTGTCTAGTTTCCAAACAAGTCAGAGTTCAAAACTTCAAAGCAAAAGGTGACAACACTAAATGAAAAATGCTAATAATGAGTAATCTTTATTTCAAAAAGTCCTTTTCGGGATCAAAAGACGGCACAATATCTCGGGCATATGCAAGCGTCCAAATTTGACAGATAAAACGAAAGCCCAAACCATGAGAAATCCATATCGGGAAATAATAAAGCCACACCTTTTTTACTTTAAAAACTAGAGCACATTCTTTCAAACAAAGTGTGTTAAACTAAAGTTTGTTGTTGTTTAAGTATTGTGTTTCCCTTGAACATCATTTAGTCATAAAGTGGCGTTATCAAGCTAATGCTGGGCATATTGATTTTGAAGAAGGCTTGAGACGATATCCTACGAGCTAAAATACCGTAATTGTACCGACACCTACTGTGACCCAGTCCCTCGACTTCAATTGTTTCAAGTGAATCATATGAAAACAGTTTAGTCTTCGCCTATGCACAGTTGAATCGCCAACCTCTAGGTCTGAGGGTGTCTGGGTATACAGTTGAGGTTGACGTGATTTAACGTGCGGCGATGCTACATAAATATCTTGCCACACGCCATAACTCTGATTAAGTTCAAACAGCCCTTTATACTTGAACAATCTGAAATACTACATGACAAATGACGAACACTTTTAAAAAGGTTGACTGTAGAAGATACCAAGGGGGATCAATAAATCAACAATCCAAAGGCAGACGAAATCATGGCTGAACAAAAAAGAGACAACACAAACAGCTATCAACACAACAGGACACGAAAAATAAGTAAGTAACACAAACCCCCATCATAAACCAGGGGTCAGTTCAGGTGCTCCGGAAGAGTAAGCAACTCCTGCTCCGCGCGCGGCACCCGCCGTGTCACAAATTTTCGAATACAAGAATGTCACAATTGGTGATGGCCACAAACGAGATAAGGGGAGGACGCGATTAGGTATGCGACACGGGAGACATATCTCTCGTCTGTTGTTCACAGATTAAAGTAGGAATACACACTGACCTTCACCCGTTGATTCCATTCTTGAGGCTGTATTAACTGTATCTCCAAATAAACAGTAACGTGGCATTTTTGTTCCAATAACACCCGCAACCACTGGACCTGGAAAATGTTCACAGAAAACTCGCATTGCATTTACGCTTCTTTAAAATTTAGAGTCATTACTGGGTGTTTCCAAATGCAAGAAAACTTATTTAGAAATTATATTTAAGTTCGTTTTCTGAATTTGAAACATCGAAAATAAATTAAAAACACTAATAAAAAAAAGTTTGACCCAAAATCTGGGCCTTATTGTGACAATATTGTACATAGTTTACGTACATTTTCCCTACTTAGTTTTCAAGTTTAATTCTAATATTCTTATTTATGCCATAGGTCAATTAATTAAAATTGCCTTGTTAGAATTTAGCTCTCATGAAGAATAATGTATTTCTCTTGAAATAAAATATAAGTTAAAATGGCATTTCTAAGATATTGGAACTATGGAACTAGGAACTTGGAATTCTTATCTTTCTGTGAATCAAGTTTTGCTAAAAAATGGGGAAAAAGTGTAAGTCTAGAGGAGTTATTGGTAATATGCAGATTTTAAACTATTTATAGTGAAATTAATTTTAGAAAGATACATATGGCCAGGAACTGTATACCGGTATAAACTCATAAAAGTATAGTCCCGTAGATAAATAGTAAATAAGTGACTTGCTTAATTTTCCTCACATCATCATTTCTTAATTTACAGTATCGGAAAATGATACGAGGTAAATTAACAGCGATACAAATGATAGGCCATTAAGATAAATTCCTATAATTGTTATTAGTTGTAAGGCGATCTTCGGCTGTTGTTCAATTAAAGCAAAAGTCACCAAGCAATCGTATCGATCTAGGTATACTTCGATGTAGGCATCTTTAGACAATGAATATGCTTATAACGAATCATATCAAAAGGATAACGAAAGTCGATTACCCGAAATGATATCAATAAACAATATACATACATAACGAATACAACCTGATCACATGTAATTCAATTCTCCTGTAAGCGCTTGTCCCTAAGGGACAAATTTGCAGATTTCACTAGTAGCTTATACACATGTTAACCATGGTACCTGCATTGCTATTACTTTTAATGAATGTACTGTAGACTCGTCCTATTTAAGAATCCTTTAAGCAGTTTGAACTAAAAATCCTCAAAAACAGAGATGACAGTTTTCAGGGAAACCCCCAAATCGGGATTTTTTAAATTCAGTTCAAGGTTTATCCCCTATTGAAAATGCAATATTTGGTTACATTTCTAATGTAGACGGTCATTTTCAGGATTTTTTGGCGAATGGTACTAGCATCTCTGCTAAAAGATAGTATGTTCTTTTGCGCAGCATTCAACACTAGACGGGAATATTATCAGTCGTTCGTTTGTGACTTCGTATCAAAGGCCAGTTATCATAGAAGGATGGGGGCACCTGGTCCCATCCCGTTAGGGATTTGCACTTGTTTACCACCTTGAGACTGCTATTATCCTAGACATCATATTTTTATGACTTTGATATTCGAATATCGTTTGCTACTTACTCAGTTTTATTGTAAGCGTCTACCTTTATCCATTGCTTTGAATTAAGATTCTAAGATTCTTCACTGGCCCTCGGCAGAGTATCCGTGTAATTACCATATTTTTGAGATGCAGGTTTAACAATAACAAAAGAGTTCCATGTGCTGTTATATTATATATATCCCGATAATTGCATTTTCGAGTACTGTAAATCCAGAAATTTTCGCGGAACTTTATTTTGGCGAATCGATAGCCATGCAATTATTCGCGACACTATATTTTCGCGTGGTTGCTTGTTAAGTATTCTAAGTTTATGTTGTATTAAGTATTTTATTTCGGGTTTCTATATTTAGCGAGACTTTAATTTTCGCGAGTAAGTGCTCTCGCGTAATTACGCGAAAATAAAAATCTCGCGAATAAAACCGGATTTACAGTAATTATTCGAGAGTACTAGCTCGCGGGAAAAATATCGTGTTCTAATATGATGTGATCATACTATATACTAGTGTAGATAAAGGAATGGGAATAAAAACCGATGTGCTCACCTGCCCACGCAACGTACAAATATTGCTTTTTATACGTGGATGCTCCCATAAATCATATTTTAGCGAAAATTAAGTTTTGCGAAAGAAATAGCTTTGATAATAGTACAAAATGTAAACTGAATCAATTTGTTTGGTCTGTTATGAATCATTTTAAGCATGTTTACTATTGGGACGCTTTTAAGTCTTCTTACCTGAATGAATTCCTATGCGAATATTAATTACTTGGTTGTCAAGCCATGCAACTTTGAATCCATTGACACTATCGCGGATGTCCAAAGCCATGCGGGCAATTTCAAAGCAGTGTTGGATACCGTTTGGATTTGGAACGCCACTTGCTACCATGTAGGCATCGCCTATGGTCTCTACCTTGTACACGTCATATCTATCAATACACTCGTCACACACGCTGAAAACCAAATAATCCTCCGATATTAATAGATGACCTTTAATCCAAATTTGACGTCATGCACGCGTTTACATACGAAATCTCGCAGGGTTTTGAAATACCACGGTCTTGGGGTTACCACGGACTTGGGGTACCCGACGATATACGTTTGATTAATATGAAATGACTGTATTTTCTCTGAGTACTGGTACTCAACAGAAAAATACTTATTTCAAAAATTTTATATTGTCGACGATTCTGGTTTATTTTGATGATAATCATTTTTACTACTTTCAATTCATACAGAATAATAAATGGAATCCTTTTCAATGATACTCATAGCTTAAAGGGGCCGCTGCCCTCAGTCGTAAGGGTGTTCGCCTTCTGACCATGGTTCGACTACCCGCCACACTACGGTAAGCTGTCATTATTCTTCAGACGAAGCTATAGAATCTGAAGTCCGCCTTCACGGTACACATTAAAGAACCCCGCCTTTACACTGACCATAAGTTCTCAACTAGGCTTGATTTATTGACCTTAGCTGGCATAAGATGGCGTCTCCGTATGAGTGAAAGATTTTTAAGTTAGGTGTGAGATAAGCAACAACAAAAGTCAACCAACTAACATAATTAAAAGCTTACCTGTATAGACTGTTCAGAAGATCAACAATCTGCATAGGTGTGCACCTGTCACCGATCTGAGTAAAGTTCACAACGTCACTGAAGAAAACCGTTGCTTCGTTGAAGAATTCTGCAGGGGCGGATCCTGTAGTTTTCAGGTGAATTGCGACTTTTTGTGGTATCATTCGATATAGTAACTTTTCAGTTGTCCTCTTTTCCATTGCAAGTTTCTTGGAATTCAAATGAGCGTCTTTTGCGTACTTGGATATTCTCAATGTTAAATGATCGAGACTGACCATATACCAAGCAGAAAAGGTGATACTTAGCAACGTCACAATTACCTGGACGGATATATAAGCGGCGTACTGCAATAAGGCTTCATTTACCATTTCTGCCAATATCTGATAAACATCGAATAATAAATCCTCGTGAATTGCTACGATTTCGTTCATGAATGTTGTCATGTTGTGAAACCAAGTCTGACTACTAACAAACCTCTCTTCATCGCTCATTTGGAAACAGCGCTCAAGCTCAGAAGGTTGCAGCATTGTCTCTATCGTACTTAGGATTACCTCCCCTTGTAACGATATATTGTTTGGTGAATTTAGATATATATTTTCAACCTTTGAGCTATACGAAAACGCAGTTGTCAAATATGCATGAGCTTGTCCCTCCAGTTTATCAAAAACTTTGAGATAGTCCCCTCTGCAGACATAGAAATACGTTCCTCCTAGACCTCTTTGTATGCCAAAAACGTCTGTTGCTTGTACTAATGCAGAAGAGGCTATCATTGCTGAATACAGTTCCTTCCCAGGTGGCATGTCTAAGTTCTTTATGCTATACTTAAGCCAACATTTCGTTATCACCGTATAGAAGTCCATAGTCTCTATTACCGTTAGCGACCCGTTCTGAACATTATTCCTTATGTCAGCTAGATATGAAACGAAACCCTCTTTGGTGTAAATAACATTCTCTAAAGACACCCCGTCATCAGGGAAAAGCAGTTCCTCAAAACTTTGATCGACGGTCTTTCTTATTTTAATCAAAACTGCAAATGTGTCATTGTCAGTGTTGTTGGAGCTGATATAGATGGTAGACATTCCTCTTTCCTGTTGAATTAGGCTAACATACCGTGTATAGCGGATTGCATGATCGATGCTCGTCTTACCCGACAAAATTGAGGCCTTCATCTCCAGAGAGTTCTTGAGTGCAATCGACGATATGATGAGTAAGACGACTAACGGAATAACAACGATGAGAATCATCCGCCAGTGCTCTCTTAATCGATCAAATTTGGAAGCATGTAGAGTTTTCTCCACGACATGTTTCAAGGAGTCTGCTGAGGATTCTGCTGAATGAGCAGATCCATGGTGCGAACCATCTATCCCCTGCGGAAACACCCTCAAATGATTCAAACCAATCATGATTCAAAGTTTAGTTCCTCCCCTCCTTCCGAGGGACTGGCTGAGGTAGAAGTTATATCTGAAGTAGCAAAATATACATAGTGTTTATTTTACTTTCACGACATAAAATTGAGCTTGTTGAAATACGAGGGGGTATAAAACAGCACTACGTAGCAGTGCAAGGGTTTTAATTTCCATTGCTGTAGTACTGAAACATCAAAAGCCACAACATCGAGTTGATAAAAAGTCATAATCTGCACCATGGAGAACGCTGAATTATGCTCATATAAAATACGCCTTTCAGCTTTAAACAACATATTGTTTAAATTGTATTTAACAACATATTGTTATTGTAAACAACATAACAACATATCATATGGAAGACTAAGCTCCTGTAAGCTCCTCTAAAAAATAGAAGTTAAAATGTCTAGAAAATGAGTAAAATTACAAGGTTATGGTTAGGAGTTAAAGATGCATTAAATCAATCCGACCAAATTATCATAAATGTATATCATCGATTCTCGGGGCTGGGGTGGTGGAAGGAGGTCGGCATGAAACTAATTAGATTTGCTCATTATATCAATGCTACCATAATCAAAACCCGGCTGCTGAGAGTTGTTTTTTCTCTGTAGTTACACATCATGTCAGTCGTGCACTGGTAAATCCATGGTCATTGTTAAAAATGCTGGTCTTATGTTATTGATAGATACTTTCTATTTATGCTTATTTTACCGTATGGGGTACACAAACCTAAAAGAAGAAAACTGTTTGTATAGTTCGGTTTTTTTGAAACATGCAAGGTACACATTGATTTAATTATCAGATTTAGAATGAAGCATCAAATTGTCAACAATAGAAGATCGTCTCGTCTCAAAATTTGCTGGCCATGGCCAATCGCATGGGAGGAAATGATTTCCATTTTTGTTAAGTTGTATCGATTCCGGTATAAGATTCTAATTAACTAATAATATCTTCATATATTTCAAATATCACGTTCTCTAGGCTTGCCTTGTTTATTAAAATGCAGCTGTATATATTTTGTTTTTAACACTTATTTATTGAGACAGTTGGTTAACTTTATGCCAGTTGTATATGGATGGTACTTTCACTTTATATTTTTCTTCACAAATGGCGAAATTTGTCTGAATGTTTCCCTTTTATCGTAGACAAGTATGATACACATATGGTGGCTTTCCTTGTACGAGGGCTGATTGATAAGTTATCGGTTCGAAAAATAAGTGACACGGCGAATGCCGAGTGCGGAGCAGCTGTTGCTTACCCTTCCAGAGCACCTGAACTCACCCCTGGTTTCAGTGAGGTTCGTGTTGCTCTATATTTAGTTATTAATGTATTTTGTATTTCTGTTTGTAGTTTTGTCTCCTTTTTGTTTTGGTTTCGGCATTGTCTGTCGTTGACTTATTGAATTTGGAATGACCTTTGGTATCTTCTACTTCACCCCTTTTTACAGGCTTCGTATTGCATTCCAAAGTAAACAAGACAAGCGGCTTTTGAAAAGTAGACAAAAATGGTGAAAGAGCAGTGATCCAATACTCGCATAAAAAAGGTTTAACACCCTTGTCCTGAAAGGCCTGTCAGTACCCATTTGCAAATTCGTCGCTTGTCTTGTTAACATTAGAGTTCTACCTCCTAGATATAAATTGATCAAATGATTCTAGTCTTTAGGTAAACGGTCCCATATAGTCAGATAAAAGTAGGACTTCAAAAGAACACCCTTACGTACCTCCTTCAATACGAGGCTCACAACTTATAAATCAGGCCTCATACTAATGCGAAGTATATCATGAGGGACAACGTATCTTACATACACAAAATGTAAAATTTCCAACTTATATAATGGTTATAACAAGGATTAATATAAAATATGTCGTAGTTCTGCTTTAGAGTGCTCATCTTCACACTTGGAGGTCTTGGGTTCGAGTTTCGGTGCAGTCATTGGACTCTGTGTAACCTCTAGTGCCTGCCTTAATGTAGGACTGATGACGCGCTGCAGTTTCATGTTTACTCATGTGACCTAAGCATAGAGTATTGACCAAAACAGTTATGCATTGAGGGCTTTATATGGATGTAACAGTCTTGAGAAAGACATTAAAGAACAGCTCTTTGACAACGATATCTACATGTAATTGTATTCATTTAAATCCACAGTATTCATTAGATGATATTATCTGAATTTTGTTAAAGCTGTGATCATTGTCTAGCATACTTTGTCCGGTGTTTTCTTTTCAAACCGACAACCCTAAGATCACTTTAAGATAAATTCTGCTTTCTTTAAGAAGTAAGTAAACAACCATTTGCATGATATCAATAGCTCATTCATCCTTCAGTTTTAACACATTTAGGGGTTAACTTAACGCAGAGGGTCAATATTCGATTAATTGTCTCTCAAATATCTTAATGTGCGAGTTTCATTTCCGATCATGATATTCAGTTCCGGTGAGCATCCATTAGTTCTGATTGAACATTCGGCTTATAACCTTATCTTCTAATTATATTTAATATATTTTTGTACGGTACTATCTGTACTTCGTAAACTCCTTCCAGATATCTCTTTTAATATGTATTTGTGAAGTGAACTCAAAAGTTCATGTAACAGAGATCTAGGACAGTCGACAATTTTAGAGAAAGGTAACTTAACTGAGGATTTGTTCGATCATGTGTCGAAGGAAAATATC
>JACSZP010066236.1:0-15941 GCA_016161895.1 Pinna nobilis
CCTTCGATTCGAAGTCGAACACGCTAACCACTCGGCCACGGAGGCACCCATTGCAGTTCACTAATTTGATTTATTTCATATATGTTTACAGTGTAACAATTTAACATGTGTTTGATTTACAACAGTTTGCTACACAATTCATTTTCTTATTTTGAATTTAATGAAGATAATCCAATGGGCTGCCACTAATGAGATAAAAAAAAATTTCATGTGAATTCATATTTATGTATGTCTGTATGGTTTTACGACGTATTTCATTTTTTTCAAAGTAAAAATGAATAAGCACCAAGGGAATTAAAACCTCCAAGCTCCAATCAATGCAAGTTTGTCTCAACATGAACATTGATTACGTATCCAAACCTTGGTGCTGACATGTTACCGAAAGAAGTTAGCATCTCCTATTAGTTTTGAATGTTACCATACAGGCTGAATAACAATATTGACGTTATCAGATTGACCTAATCACAAACTGTAGAAAAAAGCTAAATGATTTTAAAGTGACAATACATAATCTATATCTATTTTACATCGTATCAACGTTCATAATGGCATAAAGACACGGGGTTTCTGGACATTTTCCATAAATAATGCTCTTATCATGTAATGCGCTCACATCTCCATTCTTCCCCTTTGCATTCCACATTTAAACATTCACAATATCATTATTATAATGGCATCTTCAATAAATATAATCTGCTTAAACACTATAAAAACTCTGAATGCGCCAAAACATCTTAAAATACATTATACATGTGAATGATTTAGAATTAGGCGGATACAGTATAAAGATGAAAGGTTCGAGGTACCAAAGGGAGATTACAAATCATTTTTGAACAACAGACGACGACGCCGTGGCCAAAACAAAACAAGACTGTAAAACAAACACTGGTCTACACAGTAACACAAAAAACTAAAAATTGAGAAAAACGAATCCCAATACAACCGGCGGTGAGTCTAGGTGCTCCGGTAAATAACTCATGCTCCACGCGCAACATCTGTTGTGTCACTTATTTTACTAATTTTGGAATTATTAAATTCCGATGATTTAAACAAATATGAAATTCTATATTTTTGATGTGTTTATCACTAATTTATTCTGAATGAAAATGTAAGGAATTATTTACGATACTCAGCATTCATGGGTCATAACAACATCGAGTTTTCGACCATGAATCTAGACTGTTGTTACCGCCACATACACATACAGATTCAAAACTAAACAAACCTAGAATTAATAAAGACAAACTGATTGATGTGTTGTTTTCCAGGAAAATACCTCATGGAATGACATCAGACTACGATTTTTAGAGGACAAATTTCATGGGTACAGGGACAAAAATTTTACAGATGATGAATTGAAGGATCCCGCTAAGTTACTTCTGGATATGATAGACCACATAACCCTATTTAAGGACAGTGTCTACGAAAAAATAGAGGTAATGTAATAATTTTTAGTCTTCTGTAGAGAGGAGCTGTGAAAGATGATTACAGTACTTTTAATAAATGCTGCTATGTGAATCAAGTCCCAGAAGACTGGTTATGTCAAATAATGTTGACCGATGAGTAGATAAGTAGGCACACAGGACGTCAAGTTTGCATCACAATATATTGATACAGGACGCTACTGGTATAGACTAGAGCTCAGTCATCTTTCGGATAACACATTATAAACCGAGGTTCCGTGTCACAGTAGGTGTCGGCACGTTAAAGACCCCCTGTCCTCCCTACTCTACGGTCGTAAGTGCCGAGCATAGGCAAACTCTGTCGCCCTTCATCTACACACGACAACGTCTCCATATACATGTAAATGAAATATTCCTGAGTTGGACATTAAACAAATATACAACATACCAACTAGCCGAAGTCATCAATAAATTGGAACTCATCTACATTGACTTTCTTCATTTTATAATGAATATAAATAAAATAACTGTAAAATGCACGTGAGCATACAGATTTGTATGACATACATCAAACCTTTGTAACGTTTTGTGTTTTTCTCATGTATTAACTTTATTATGGCCAAAATAGTTTCGACAGTTTTAATACTTATACTAATATCTTGATCTCAGTACTCAAGGGACTTGATCGTTAAGTTTGAAAGTGTTTTCATATATAAACTGAATATTTATACACCATCCTGAAAGTGAAGCAGTAGTCAATAGAGTAAAAAAAATTCTAGTTTAGTTGGCATATTGGCTGTAACAAAGTTGAATTTGAGATTTTAAGTTTGTTACTCTAATTCACCTTTTCCAATAAGTTAAATTGATAATCTAAATGAGTTATTTTTGTAAACTAAATGGTATACATGAATACAGTAATGTGGCATAATGCGAAAGAAACAGAGAAACATGTTATAATTACGCACATACGTTGAATTTACCAGAAAATTGTATATAATCAATCACGTTCGTTTATTTATTTCATTATAGCAAAAGCATCACGAACTTTTAGCTGCAGAGGAAAAGACAAGACAATATGAAGGTATACTTCGCTTGTATAGCTCTATCTATAGACACGAGGTTGTTCGATATGTAATGTGTATTGTACCACAGCGTGCGAACGCCTTGCACGATTTCGTGGATGATGATACGCTAGAATAGTTCTATCCAATACCTTTCCAGAGGTATAAACACGAGCCTTCAGCTCCGCATAGTTTTAATTTATAGTCATTTTAATAGAGCCAGTCGTTGACCACTGTTGTATAAATAGTAAGGAAACAGGTTGAGAATATTGAATAAATTAGAGCTTATATAAACGCTCGCACAAATCTTGGACATTCGGTAATGCATATTTTTTAGGAATCGGGGGGAGTTTATGGGTCTGATAAGGTATCTTGTGTGATTTTGTAGTTCTGAATTTGTATATTTCAGAAAAAGCAGATGATGCCATTGAAAAATTACTGCATGAAAAAAGGGCAAATAAAGAAAAGTTGTTAGACGCTGCAAAAGTGAGATCTAAATTAGAACATATGGAGAAAGTCCTGGACGAAAAAAATGCAAAACTTATGGAGTAAGTGTTACAGAAGACACACCCTTCTAAACAGCCAATAATCATTTAATTGCTTTCAGATTGAAACAATACTTATGAGTACCTTTAGTGACTTGATGCCATATTTTTATTTTTATTAATGAATAAATCAGTCGCTTGTTTTGACGGAAACGTATTTCGATGGTTTCCCGTCGGTGTAAGAACATCACCAATTTGTGTGTGGTAATTGTAACAATTATTCTATCTTTTTAGAGTCCGCAGATTCCAGCGTCAATTGTTCTCTTTTTGATAAAATCTAATAATTCAAATATCAGAATGTTTACACCTATGGGAAATGATTTAAAAGCTATAGTGCCATCATGTTTTAATCTTGTCATCGATAAATTCAAATTTCAAACAATAACAATTTCAAAATTATTTTTTTCTGCAAGATCTTTTAAAGATAAATTTGATATTACTTATATGAGTCATAACTGATAACTCCAGTCTATGAAATACGTCTTCCCATAAGTAGGTAGAGATATACAACCTTTGATGAATGACATTTCATTGATATGATACCTTGTAACATTCGATTCGACATCATGTAATCTAGGTAATTAAGAAATTTGACAATGTTCATATTACAGATTACAGAGGACCGTCTCATGTAATCTTTGGGAAAGAGAAAAGGAGAAAGTCTTAAAGGATGCCTCAGAGAGGTAAGATCCGCAGATAAGAGTTAAGGAACCTCCTCGTTCTTCACATCAACAAGATTACATCGCATTTAGGATCATCATATTCTAGTCCGTTTCGCAAAAGTCGGGACTATACCACCCAATATAAAAGGGCACCTCAATAATCCGACCGATAAACTAGTCTAGCGTGCCATGTTAATGACCTGTTTGCTGGATAGCATTTTGTATGGTCTGGAACCATGACGCGTCATTGTGACATACCTATGACTACCGAATGAGGAAAATATAAGTAAAAAAGAAAGTTCGTTGACAGAGCAAGTTAATTCACGATTTGCAAAATACATACCTGACATTGTTTTCCACTTGTTTGATCACAACCATTCTGAAAGTACTTAGAGTTTTAACAACTTCCTTCAAATGTTTAAAACTTGGTTCTACCACATGAAGTTTTGGAACAAGGTGTATAACAATCTATAGAGAAAGAAAAAAAAACAATAAAAGAATAAACAAAAGAAAACCTGCAGAAGAAAGGTGATGGTGAAATGAGTAAATGAAAATTTAGCTATTGTTATATAGTTGGGCGTATGTTGTCACCTCTATAAGGCCTATTTTGTGGGATGTGTCAGTCAAATTCAAATTACATTTTACGGATTACATTTTATGTGAAGAATTTGGGTAAGCTACTATTTAATTTTATTTCATAGGATTGTATATTTAATTTTTTCTCAGCGGATTGTATATGGTTAAGTGAGACTATAGAGTATTCATGTTTTGCAACTAAGTACATCAAACAGAAAATGCCATAATGTTCGACCCACAAATCTTTTTTATACTATGGACAAATAATTGCAACAGAATAAACATTACACAATGTCCAATGTCTAATAAGTTACAAAATTGATAGATTTGTATTCATGAATTTAACAGGATACAAGAACTTGAACAGGAAAATGACGCTCTACGAAAAAGCACCGTAAAGATTACTAGAAGAATGTCTGTAAGTAAATGATGCCATAAATACATGTACAATGGAACCTCGCCTAAGGACCACCTCAGGAAACCACTTGATTATTAAGACCATCAAAATTCAGTCTGATTATCATTATTTTAGGTTAATTGCTTCTTACTTATCAGACCAATTCTAGTAAATCACTTGGGTGGTCTTAATAGCGAGGTTCCACTGTTCATAATATGCCATTTATTTACTGTGTAGGGTTTCAATACTATTTGAGTAGTACTGGCTCCGAATTATTTACATTTGCTGTTACTGAGGACTTAATTTTCGCACTCTCAATTGAAGTATAAACGATGCAAAATAATAACAGCACTACTACTTTTTTGAATGAACATGGTTATGTACAAACTATCTTTAAGAAAGATAGTACAAGTTACCTCCCTTTGCACTGGTACGTTTAAAATATTAACAAACAGTCTAGAGTATAGAAGAATTATAACTTTTGATGGATGCGTTTAAATGAATATCCTTCAATAAGTTATTAAGACAGAAAAACACAATAAGCATTGTATTCAACTCATTATTGATTGAAAGACAATGTCATTGTTTATCTTATTGTCTTTAAATTTTTCTACTTATTTGTTTGTAGAACCTTGATGATCAAAATAAAATGTACAAACTTAAGAACGAGATATCCAATAATTCCACAGGTATGTATATTAATCAAAAGTATAAAGTGGCAAGTTATCTATGTTTAATTCTCTTGAATACCACAAGGTTGTCAATACTCTGCATAAAAATACAGAATCAGAGCTTTGCCATAGTAAATACACTAAAGTTTGTATTTAAGGGTCTCTAGGGATACAACAAATCCAGTCTTTGTACGGTCGGTGATTGATGCACTAACAGTGCAAATATATATTTCAAACAGTAAAAAGTAGTCTGTGCGAAAAGGGGGTATTTTGCGCCGATTGTTGTTAAAGCAGGTCTTCTTTTGTATGTCTACATGAAACAATGATATAAACCTATTAGAATGTATTAATATGATACATTTCATTTCATTTTATTATATATTTTTTTTTAAATATGCATGATTTTCTTTCACAAATATACTTTGAGTACGGTAGCCCACTGAAGAGTTGAATATGAGCCATCCAACTAATTCATAAATACAAAATTTACTTGACTAATTATCTTTCCTTTTCTCTAGGATCAGAAGATTCAGTAGATGTACAGACATTGAAGAGAGACAATTACATGAAAGAAAAGGTAATCTCTAGTTGCCTTTAAGAGATATGTTCTTTTTGTTAATATGTGTGTTTTCTGGTCGTTCATTACAAATTTTTACTTCTGACCAGCCACTGAAGATCGTAAAAATTACATATAATTAAAGCTAGTTCCCGGCATTATGACATGATTTGATTAGACGTGTGTGCTCACAATAAAATTAAAATGGTCTGCTACTGTCGAATTCTAATATGGTCCGACAAAATGATTTGGTCTGCCATAGGCAATTTTTTGCAATAGATTTCTAAAATTCTATGTTGTGAAATATTGATACTATAAAACATCAGGATACAAGACTCATAATGAAATGATACTATGTATATTTTAATCAGAAATTAATCATAAAGTATAAGTAGAACCATACAAATTGGTCTATCTTTAACATAACTAGTTGTAAGTGACACAATGATAATTCATCTGCACCCTATCAACCTGAAAATGATCAATTCACAGCACCATCAATATTTCAATTGTTTTTTTTTTCTTTGGTCGACACCGCTAGTCCTTTGACATGTTTAATTAACACCTGTAGGTTATAATTACCTGTACTGTGTGATAGTATAATGAATCACCTTCCATTCATCTAACATGTTTTTTTTTAATCTGTTAAAGGATATATCACGTCTGGAAGATGAATTATACAATCAACAAAAACTGTTCGTGGGATTGACAGCAGGCTTAAAGACAGACATAAAGTAGGTATACAATGTGAATGTAATGGAGTATCAGTCTTATTGGTTGATGTCGCCTAGTTCCTACTGCTTATAGAAACACTACATCTCCTACTGTCACCTCTTCTTGCATGTTGCAAGCATTCCTTCACTTTAACTCATAGGAATCTGTCTTAGGTTATGGTAGGACACTCATCTCGGGGGTAGGGAGGGGGGGGGGGGGTCCTTCGGTCATGACACATTAAGAACCCTCACTCAGTAGGATAAAGTCTTAAGCATGATTTATCAGTTTGTGAGGCGTGTTTCAGCCTGCCTGATTCCACCAAAGTATCACTGATATAACACGGATAAATTGAAACTAAAGGAGAAGGCATTTTTCTTTCAAACATTCAAGGTTTTTTTAAAATGAAAATGGGTTAAAATAGTGAATAAATTTTCGTTGGAAAATTAAAATCAATCAGATTAAGCATGATTTCAATATACATTTTATCAGGGTTCAATATAAGCGCGTTCCACTCATCTGTTATAATTATATGAGTGCTTAAACCTCTTTCTTATGATCTGGATCCAGTAGAAAGTGGCCAGAGAGGACACACATTCAGTCAAGGAAATGTGGAAATGTATTCCGTTGGAAAAAGGGTGTCCCTGAAGGCATATCTTTCATGTATTTCAGTAATTGTATTATAAGATAATTTGCTGTAAGTGGTCTCTCAGTAGAGGTTTCACAGGTATTCATATTTTGACTTCAGTTCTGGGTGTCTCCGTGACTCCTTTCGTGTAATACTGTCCGTGTCNNAGAGACACAGTACTTATTTAAGTGTTATTTTTTTCTTTCTTTTTGAAATGAAGAGGGTTAGATCTGGAATACTTTACCTTGAGAAACGACATGCTCACACAAAATATGTCGTTTATTAACCAAAAATATCTTAATTAATGGGTAGAAGGTTTAACTGGTGAATTCCTTATTTTATGGAAAATTACCTGGTGAGCTACTCAGGCTCGAGTGTTCCCACAAAATACTAATGAGACAGTTTTACTACTAGTCAGATATAGTTTGATAAAGTGACACATATGCAAGTAGCATGCATCCCTCACACAACCATTTTAGCTTTCAGAACTCAGAATTACATAATACGAATTAATCATTAATGTATAGAAAACCAGCTGTGGTTTTTTTTCTGTCACTTTATAATTAGTATTATTATTTTTCATTCCGGTTCAATTTTCATTTGGTCTTTTTTCAACAGCATTTTAAGTGAGAGATTTTACGATGAGGTAACTTGCACACGAGATCCAGAATTCATGAAATTATCCAGATCTGCGGAAAGAGTATACAATGCTGCACTAGACGGAAAACTTGTAGATGCCAAAATGATGCTACCACCGCATTACTCATTCCACGACAAGGTTTAGTATTCATGAACTTCAAATTCAAGACAGATTAGCAAAGAACATTTCAGGAAGAATTTGGTCAAACTCGACCTTCATATGTCGCCAGTCAATCCTACTGGAATTTATAAGAAGTTTAGATGAAACTGTACATAATTATTCAATACTTTAGATCAAAGGTCAAGGTAAACGATATTCGGAATATACATCATGATGTTTTTAATATGTCACTCGTCAAAATAAATAAAGAGGTCAACAAATGCAGGAAAGGCTCGGGCCTCATATTTTGGCCTTTGGTCCGCACTTTTGCTCATTGACCGCTAAGGGGGTCTCTTTAATATGTTTACACTTACTGTGACAAGGGACTTCTATTTTATTGTCTTGTCCAAAGGATAGGAAAAGTCACTCACCTCCACAAAGATTTGAGCTTAGGACCTAAAAGTATGTATGAAGTCAAGTACTATTGAGGTGCAATAGCAGCATTTAACAAATTCATAGCATATCACTTCATATTTTTACTTCGTATAAACGTGGCGGCGTACGTACGGAAACACCTTATAGTGTCCCAAGGCTTATTATTATTCACTGAACACGGTGATATAACTAGATGGCAAACATCGGGGAATTTGACTGAGATATAGATTTGTTTATAAGTCAATTGTAAATATTGATGACTGTGCACAATCCTCTTTTCTTTGTGACTGGGTTTAAAATTGCTATCTCAGAATTTGAAATAATGCTGACTCTATATCTGCTACACTGTAACGCAGGGTTTGTAGTGTTAAACATGAACACATTAGTAGTGACAGCCCACACACAAGAGGTCAGACACTGCTAAAATACTACAAATTGGAACTCGAATATCTTAGTTAGTTTTATCTTGATTTAAATGACCTAGTTTTCTGAAACTTTGTTCTTAATTGATCTTATCTGTGTATTCTGGCTGCAGGAGATTGGTGCCCAGAATACGACTGAAAGTTGGTACTTTAACAATAGTCCTGTACACACATCAGAGCTTCATAAATATTTAAGTAAGACTACCAAGCTTCGGACTGACTTTTTGTTGTAGAATTAATTAGCAATATGAAGTTTTATCATGTCAGGGTAATCAAGACATAAAACATCTGACACGCCTTTGTCTGTCACATTTCATGTTAATATGTCTCTAACTTCTTGAACGTGACTTGAGGGATTTTACAAAAAGAGGAAAAAAAGGTACGAAGAAGTTACATAAAAGTCTAATGATGTAAACTCGGTTTGTTTTAAGTACGTTTTAGGTGACTGTGGGTCATGTTTCATGATAGATTAGTTTTTAATTCATTATTTTTCACTAATGCTAAGACACAGATGAGGTGGATGAATGTGGAAAAAGTCAGGGATAGTACAGACTAAAGACTTGTAGGTACAACTGTACACTATAACTAAAGTGATATAGATATATATGCAGAGTTGTAGAATACATATACATTTATATAGATTAACTGTAAATCTAGAAATTTCCGCGAAAATTTATTTTTGCGACTCAGTGGCCATACATGGAATCGCGAGAGATATATATTCACGCCTTTGTGGACAAAGGTAACAACCCTATGCTGTATGGTGCACGTTTATTCCAAGATAGAATATTAGCGATTCGATTAATTTCGCAAGGAAGTACACTCGCGTAATTATTCGAAATTAAAAATATCACAAATAAATCAGAATTTACAGTAGGAACACAATCTTAAATACCTACCTGTACATGTGCATATATGGACACAAACTAGAACTTATCAAGAATGGACACTGTCATTATGCACCGCCTGTCTTGAGAGACAACCTTTGGAAAAAAAATTGTTTATTGGATGTTCTGTTACCATCCGTACCATTAAACTTGAGAGACCACCAATCTTGATAAACCACATTTCCATGATTACAAGGTTGGTATAGCGCACTGGACAGGTTCTGTTCTGCGTAAATAAACACCACCCATGTAATCTTCAGGACTAAGTAACAAAATAACACGCACAAGACAACAGTTATTCTACACACACCATAACCAAACATAAATATGTTACACTAAGTGTTTAAATAGAAATAGATAGGAGAGTTCTCTGGACCATACATCGCCAATAGACTTTAGGTAGAGGAGGGAGATGTCTTGTTAATACTGTACCTAGAACTTATTACCAATCATGCACTTATGTTTGCTCCCATTCATTTACTTTTTTCTTCATCAAAGGTAAGTTTCTATGTGTGTGTCAGAGGATAAGTAATGTAATGTTACCTCCAATGACCTACAGAATGTCCCGCGTGACATTGTCTGACCTTTTATATAAACATAAGGATAACCTCTAAACTTTTTTCTTCCTCATTAAGAATAAATTCCTTGCATCTTCATGTACACCTGAGTTGCATGTGAAAATTTGTAGAGGACATTGTTCAAAGGTGCTCTTTCTTTTGTTCCTTTCATCTCTCTCTCTTTTCTATTTGATACTTTGTTGTTTTTATATTCTTCATATGTTTATTGTTAGTGCAGCAATTTACAGAAGGTCCACGCATGACTTCATGTGCATATTAAGACATTATCCAGTAGATGAACTTCACATCAAATATTTAATTATATGACATGGGGCACCTGTTTCCTGACCTCGGCTTCCTTCTCTCTGCTTTGAACTATAAAAATCTAAATCCGATTGGCATATCATCAGAACACGACCTTCAACCGCAACAGACATCTTGATTACATGTCCATATCACTAGACTACATTTTTGTTGAATATGAATTGTAAAAACATGAAAAGAAGTTCTGAACTACAGGGAAATAAAACCAATTTCATGAATGAAGAGTCGGGATTATTTAATTTCAGTTATAGAGTCTACTTTGATCTCTATGATAGCATGCACTATTCTAACATTTTGTGTTGGCTAAAGACTTCTTCACTATAGAAAAAAACTGTTACATTCAAGATAAGAGGGATTCTAAGATGTAAATCCTAAATAAATAAGAAGTTTTACAATAGAAAGGTGAAAACAATTACAGAATGTTTGATTTCAAAATTTTCTAATAATAATCACAGAAATGTTATAGATATTGAGTGGCAATCAATTACGAACATGTGCACAATCATGTCTTTGTCACAGTTTATGTATGTGCTTGTTTGTTTATGCCAATATACTGAATATATGTATATGTTCCTGGACTTTTTTGGTCATGTTCAATCCTTTTCTGATAGAAAACATATTGTCCTTATCGTAAATTCACCCATCACTATTGTGTCGTGGAGAGATCGTAGGTTATTATCCAATGCTTCAGTTTTCACTTCTATTTCATATTCACATTTTCAATGTAAAGGCCAAAAATAGGAAAATTTAAACAATGGCAAAGCAGTATCCAGGTATTCATTTTTTCGTGTGCAGATATACTCTCTTTGTTTACATTCATAGCGGAAAGTTTTTACATACATTTGTATATAAATTTTGTGTACAAAAATATTTACATGCAGCTGCTTTTCTTGACATATGGATTAACAATTTTTCTTTTATTTCATAGATGCAGAACATCAAATTCTCTCGAGTCAGAAGGTTGTCAAAATCCAATGTACTCGCACCTATTAAGTGAGTATCATAGATAGGAATTACAATCCCAATGTCAAGTATCATGTTTTCAATTAAAAAAAACTAGGGACACTTCGGTTACTACCCTGGGAGTTATTTCCCTTTAAGACACCGTGAGGCATGATAACCTTTCCATCAAATATTTTTGAATTGGACTTTTTTTTTAAGAAACTATAATCGAAGAACAATAAAATTAAACATATATCCATAACCATAGACTATTCTTATCAATATGCATTTCTGATTTACATGAAGTGTTTAGTTAAACAATTTATAAACAATAGCTTAACATGTAGTTGTACTCTATTTCACTGTGACAATTTTCATATTATTTTCTCTATTGTATTTCATAGCATATATCCTCCGTTCATACTGTACTCACAGTACTTTGATTTAGTCTCCGGTGTTCTTTTCTTTACAAAAATCTTACGATCAAAATCGTCGTAAGTGAGCATATTTTCATATGTATTATAATTGACGAAAAACTAATTGTGATGACATCTGATTAACATACACTGCATATATCAAGTTGTCACAATATTTATCAATAAATTCACATTTGGCAAGTAATCAAGATTAAATGTCCATGCACTAACGACATACGAGTGATAATAATCGTAAGATTTATTGCGAAAAGTCCATAGATCAGTGCACATTATGTATATGCTAATGTAAACATGCTCAATTAAGCTTCTTTTTATGTCTGTGTGTGCACTTTTCAAGTTTTCAGTTTTTCTTCTTTTTATCTTCAATAAGCGTACTCTTACAAACACTCAGATCACCCTGTACATGCAAATTCTGTTCTTCTCTGTTTTTATTTGTCTGTTTTCACTCTTCCTATACTTTCAGCAGGTTTTTTCTTATCCTTTTCTCTCTTTGTTGTCTGTATAAGCACTCTTATAAGCCTTCCGATCACATTTTGCAGACAGCTTCCATTTTCACTTTCTTTATTTTTGTTTGATTTTTTCTGTATTCTGACTACACTTCCTGCACTTTATCTCTTTCTTTCTTTTTTTTCTATTTGGATATACATGTGTATACTCCGATAGGCCTTTCCTTTTTTCCAGTTTGCTGTGACTAATGTCCGGAAAGCCCATACTCAAAGTTTGTCATTTTTGGCAGTTGCATTCGTAGACACTTAATTTTCCTAGGCTACATATTTTAAAACAGAAAAGATAGGGCTTTATTTACTTCTCCTATTGATGGCTCATGATTACAGCTTCCATGTAAAACTATTACTTTAACCATAACCTTGACCCTATTCTTTATATCCTTCGGCGTCTTTTTTTCAATTGTTTATCTTCTGACAATTCTTGTTTTCTATATCTGTACTGTTTCCTTGATTGCAGTATTTTTCCTTTTCTCTCTTTATCTATTGTTGTACTTTAGATCACTCTGTACATATGTACAGCTTCTTGTTTCTTCTTTTCTTCTTCTTCTTTTCGTTTCTGTGTATACAGCTTCTGGTTTTGGTATTTATCTTCAGCTATATCTGCGTACTCACTCATGCGGAACATTACACGGATCTGTCTGAATTATCTAATTCATTACATATCAAAGGTATTCTCCGTATTCCTCTGTTAACTTGAGACTGTTGTATATTTGCAGCGACATGCCAGTAAGACAACCACTACCAGATATACAGCCCACAAACCTGAACTCTAATGTTCTACCCCCTCTCTGTAAGTATTTCTTCTCAATAAAAAGCTTCGTTCTGGCTCAATTTTTTTCTGTAAAAGATGTGTAAAAAATTTATAGGGGAATATGAAAGAAGTGAAGAAGTGAAAACTCTATAATAATCAAAGAAAGTCGTATGTAAATTACATAAACTTTCAGGGAAACTTAACCTAAAGCTCCTTACTATTGTCAAATATGTTAAATGTTATGAAGATACTCATTTATATTTCTAGCGGAAAATCCTATCATTGTTGACCCATCAACAGACAAGCTGAATGGAATGATATACCTGAAACACTTTCCACACATGGCACAAAATTTTGTGAGTACAAACGAAATGAAACCCTTTGTTTAAAATAAAATAAATTTAAAATACATTTACAACACCTTCCCTATTTACTATTTTCCTTCTTACGGTTTATTCCAACAGTCAGAATAATTCAGTGAATATTTCAATCGAACTGTACAATAATTAGTTCTACAAATTGTGTTTAAATTCATTTCACAACTTATTAATCAGCAGTACAAGTTATTTAAACATAAATTCGAATTTTCTATCCATTGAATAGCTCTATCCTCTATCTATGGGCTTGAATTTATTAAGCGACGTGACCACTTAAAGGCATTGCCATTCATCCTTGTGAGGCAGGGAGGAAGATATCAAGAAGTTTGTGTATTCTTCCATATTGAGTGGTCTGTATCTTCAACGGCGTTTTAGTGACATGATAATTGCACAGTTGACGAGGGTATCAACTATACATCCTAGACTGTTTTACCCTTCTTATAGTCATAGAGAAGACATGACAACTTACCCCTGAAAATCTGGCACGACCAAGGATCGAACGAGGGACCCCTATGGTGGCAGGCTGGTGCTCAATCGGCTGAGCTAAATGTCCACAAATAACTCTATTGAACACCCCAGTAGTCAATTGTACTAGTTTTCTATCTATTGAATCTCCCAACAGGCACATGTGTACTACTCTCTGTCCCTATTGAACAGTCCAACAGTCATTTTCATTACTTTTCTATCTTTATTGAATCGCCAAATAGTCAATTGTACAAGCTGACTATCTATTTAACAACTCGATAGTCAATTGTACAAGTATATCAATACAAGTATCGATTAGCTCAACAGTCAACTGTACAAGTTCTCTGCTCATTGAATAGTCAAAAGTCAGTTCTACATATTGTCTATCTGTTGAAAAACTCAATAGTCAATTTGACAAGTTGTCTATTCAAAGAGAGCTCAATTGTTTCCATTTTAACGTTTCAGATACTTGATCACTGGCAGAAGTTCAAAGATTTTGACAGAAACAGTGACCTGTCCCTTGATTTGCAAGAAGTAAGTACATGCTCATTGTTATCGGTAAACTGTTTTATTGGTGCACAGTTAGGTGACCACAACGTTACTTCGTGATTAGACCATTCGTATTTAAATGACCTAATAGTCTACTTATTGGTTAAGCGTGGTAGGTTCCTGTTGAAAATCGTGAAATGAACCAGATGATGAGTTGTACAATTTATCAGACAACAACATTTTATTCAAGTGTTTTAGTTCTATGTTTGTTTAGCTACTGAGCAGGGAGTTGTAATCCATAATTGTATGAGCGACTGGAAGGCAATGACCTCTCAAAATTCATGTGTTTATGATATGTTAAAGAAACAATCCATCTTCCCATCCTTTTAAGCTAAGTTCAGTGTTTGTGTCCATCATAGTGAACAAGGGAAATATCCATTCAAATATGCATGCATCGTCATAATATAGCAATACTAAAAAACCCAAAAAAAGAGTTCGAGTTTGTTTAATGTTTTAACATTTATACAGGTGAATTTGATATAAATCTTTTGCTTTCTTCTTCAGGTTGTAAAATTGTTGCAATCGCTACACTGTGAATATACCCCAGGGCAAATACAGGCAAGTTCACTTTATTTAATGTCTTACTGAACTGGTTTACTCTTAATCCTTTTCAAAATGACATAAATGACATCGCTGTTGAAAATTTACTGTGATAAATATACATGTATATAAACCCTGGCACTCTAAACTTGTATCTTCCCGACTTGATTGTACGTTGAACAAACGAACCACTCTTTGGCTAACTGGGTAGCTCTGATGTGAGGCAATTACTTTAAGTAGTCATGCTGCACGTCAAGCCGTGTTAACTTTACCTATACTTTTACATACAACCATATGTACGCGCACACACACACACACACATATATATATATACATGTATATATATATATAGAGAGAGAGAGAGAGAGAGAGAGAGAGAGAGAGAGAGAGAGAGAGACCATATTAATGCCGACTTAGCATTTTCACGTTTTGCCAACACAGCAAACTGGCAAACACTCTTGACGCAGATGCAATTTCTTCTGACACTTTTCTTTATCAGGTTTCATGAAAATAAAACTGCTGACTGTACATCATCACATGCTTACAGTTTGATTTACAGTATTAAATTAAATACCGTATGATTATTACCGTTAAATTACACACGGAGGGTTGTATTTGATTGCAGGAAGCCATGGAAGAAGTGGACCTTGATGACTCCCATACACTAGATTTTTACGAGTACCTATTAGTTGTGGAAAAAATCATGCGTAAATCAGGTACGTCCAACCAAAAAGAGACCCACCTAGAGAACAGGCTCAATTGATTTCTATAGATAGGTAAATCTCAGGCTCATTTACGCA
>JACSZP010066256.1:190-18974 GCA_016161895.1 Pinna nobilis
AAAAAAAAAAAAAAAAAAAAAAAAAAAAAAAAAAAAAATAGGAAAAGGAAATAAAATTTTGTCCTACCTATAACTTTGACATATCTTCTGTTGCTCGCTTGATTTGCAAAACTCGAAAAAAAATATGGTCCACACTTTGAAATAGAACTCCATGATCTTCAATTAGTTGTGGTTTTCCAAATAACATGTATTTGTTCACAAATTTTTGTATCTATTTTGAAAACAAAACTTCCTTGTTTTTTTAAACAATCCTCTTTAAAAACCAGGACATTATTAAAAAACATATAATTGCTTTACAATTGAAGCAGGAAGTATTTCATTATACGTAGCCAAATATTATGAAATTGTCGATATTACGTCCAACAGCGAGAACCGTGATGGGTCCGTGTAAGAATGCAAACTGGTTTTGGCTAGTCCTGTGGATAAGTAAATAAGAATCAATGATCCATTTCATAGTTTATCGACACGTGAAAAAGCAATCAATACTCTTACTATACCGTAAGTGCCGAGTACTAGCCAAATTTTTTCTCCCCTTCAGTACTGTAGCATTGGTGACGTCTCCATCTCAGAGAAATACTCTTATCCAAATAATATACAATCGATGTTGATTTATATGATCTCTCTCTCTCTCTCTCTCTCTCTCTCTCTCTCTCTCTCTCTCTCATACACACATAAAGAACTTTTGGAGAAGAACAAGAACAGAATATTTAAAAAAAAAAAGATGCAGGACAAGATCAACGAAAGGAAATGACCAAAAGTAGTCGTGGATCTTATATACGTTCTTCTTCATTTAACATGCAGATACATTCTATAAAGCAGTTTGAATTACCCCCCNNCCCCCCCCCCCCCCCCCCCCCCTTTACCCGTTTGTTTAGTTTTATACAAGTGTTATTTACCGGACCGCCGTAGCCGAGTAGTTAGCGTGTTCGGACGGCCCTGGGTTCTAATTCGTGCAGCGCAATGCTGCAGTTGGCCGTCCCTGTCTATAGGATAAGACAGTAAAAACAGAGTTCCCGTGTCACAGTAGGTGTTCTCATGGAAAAGAAACCTCCGTGCTCTATGGTCATAAGTGCTGAGCACAGACAAAACTTGTCGCCTTTCACCAGAAGAACACGGTGACGTCTCTATATAAATGAAATATTCTTGAGTGGAGCGTTAAACAAGAATAAATTGGAATAAAAAAGCATTATTTACTCTAGAATTTTCACTCACATAGTGGCTTCACCAGATGCTTGACTTCAAATATTGGACTTTGTTTGTCACTAAAAATTAATTGGTCTTTTCTCTGTCAAAATCTGCTGTGACACAGTAGCTCAGAACAGCCAGCGTCAGATCCATTCGTTTGGCGTAAAAACTGTTGCGTATTATGTTATCTATATGGTGTCTATATGCTGCTGAAAATTCAGCCTCGAAAATTATTTAGGTTTTTTTCCAAAAAGACCTCTATTATGTCAACACTTCTACGCCATCAGGTAGAACTGTGATGTTAAATGAAACTGTTATATTTTTCGATTGGTCGACTATAAGAATGTTATATGTCTATCGCTACATTTTCTGTCTCGGTATACTTGGTTTTGGGTTTGAGGAATTTTATAATATACTTATATGAAATACGAGAACATATACAGGTACAGAGTCTGCACTATTTTATATAACTTAAACATAAAATTTATATAGCCAAAACAAATTCAAATAACAAAAGCAAACATTTACTCATCAATATAAAAATTAAGTCAAAAATGAGGAGGTAACAGTTGTTTGTTTTGTTTTTTTTTGTGTGTGTGTGTGTGTTTCGTTGTTNNTGTTTCGTTGTTGCTTAACGTCCCACTCAAGAATATTTCACTCATATGGAGACGTCACCGTGTGTCAGTGAAGGGCTTCAAATTTTGCCTATGCTCGGCACTGCTGGCCGTAGAGCAGGAAGGGTTCTTTAACGTGTCAACACCTACTGTGACATGGGACCTCGGTGTTTACTGTCTCATCTGAAGGACAGGGACGACCAAACGCGGAGTGGCGCTTACGCGGCTCGAACCAGAGTCTTCCGATTCGCAGTCGAACACGCTAACCACTCGGCCACGGAGGCCACGGAGGCCCCAGAGAACAGTTGAAATTTAATCTTTGTAATGTTTAATACTTTGGAAGAAAAATAAACTTTCAAGCATACAGAAATACATAACAGAATGAGGTCATGTATATTGTGAAAATCAATGTTTAAGTCTGTTTATGCCGTCGTTACTTGTCCATTGGAGCTCTCCATGTCAATAAAGTAAAGTTTTAGACTCGGTGAAGAGTAATTAATTATTTTCAAATTCACTGTTAAAAAGGAGTCACTGTCAAGAGTTATTCAGCGAATAGCTGATACAACATTCTTGAGAGCTGATTATTTACTGTTTAACACTTTACCTCTTAAATGAAGAGTTGTTATCTATTTATTTTTATAAGATCAGTAGTTGTGATTTTCAGTGTTGAGAAACGTATCCCTGTAGAAATTACAGAAGTACATGGTTATTATAAACCCGAAAAGTTGAAGAATAACAACGATCTCAACAAAGAAAACAATTACAAATCCGTGATCGGACAGAGTCAGGTGCATACACCCGTTTCAAATGTTCCACTGAGTCCCTGCGAGTTCGATGAAATGTCAATTCCTGTTGAAAATGCTATATGCAAACGGTAGTCACTGCAAATGGTCGCTATTAAATATATCAACAAAGATCATTGAAAAGGCTGACTCAAATTGTTGAATAAGTTCCCTCGTATCGACCAAAAAGCTTTCGTTTTCCATGTGCAAGCAATTCATTGACGATTTGTCTACCTCGTTCCTAATTTCAACTGTGTCAATTCTCATAACAGTGTCATTCAAAATTAACTATATAAAAAGGATGTTCTACAGACAAATTAGTAATTAACCTTGGTAGAATGTTATTTTCCATGGATTTAACCTCTTCATTTTATGCAGTTATACTTCTTTCTCTTTTATACATAGTTTTTGTCGTCTCTCCTCAAAAGAATATCACTGTCTTCTGACTTTCGATTCGTGGTGTCGAACTTTGGCGGATGCAACTACCCCTCTCTGTCTTTCGAATGAGACTGTAAAATACGGTGTTGCATGTCACAGTAGGTGATTCACTATCAGAAATGTTTCAAATCTAACATTTAAAATCTTGAAAATACGCTTCCATGAATGGATAATTCTAATTCAGAAACTTAGAAAATTGTCATTGACTATATCAAAAATAATAAAAGTAATTACTGATAAGTACCCAGTTAATAACTATGGCGAGTAAATGAACACATGTCAAGGTCAAATAGCTATGGTGTAAAATACTTAGAAACTGCAATATCCTGTTATAAAATTTACTACTTTTTCAATAACTGTTAATTTCATTTGATACTAAAACGAATTGCTCATTATAAGATTACCTTAACTTAATTACTCTTTAACTAATCTGACAAAGCAAATATGATTATCTGTGGAGTTACCATAGAGATTACACAACAAGTTGGGATTGATTATCATGTCTATCCAACTCGAGTCAGTCAATTTTCAAAGTTTCAAACTGCGAGCTTTAGCGAGCGTTTTGAGACTTTGAAAACTAAATAAATAAACATCATAATCAATCCAAACGAGTTGTGTAGTTTGTTTCTACCATAACACTAGATTATTTCGCAATTCAAAGTATTGAAAACGTCAAAAAGAACTATTTTTCTTCAATTCCAGCCATCATGTAAGCCTACTCAATTTATTGTGAAGTCAAATATAATGACCTCAATTGATGACGTCAAAATTGAACTTCCTGACGCATCAGCCAATCAAAACGCTCGGAAAATGTAAACCACGTGTAGTTTATCGATTATATTTAATCAAATGTAGCCTCGATTATACAGCTGTTTAACAATGGTTAAACTACGCGTGTTATGGTAGAAATGTATGTCCATGGTGTTACCTAAACAATTTATGGTGTAACTGATGCTGTTGTTGAAGGAACAGGCCTTCTAGCTATAAGTATACATTGTCCAGAGTAAAATCTTTTAGGATAACTTTTATAAGTGATTATGGATACTTCTTGTAGACTTATATTAGCTGCGTATTTTCATATTCTTATGAGAAGACTTTATTCAAACGATTCTACATGAGAAGAAATTATCTCTTGCTGTTCCCTTCAACTTGACATTTAGATATATCGACGACGCTTTATCTATAAACAACATTCGTTTTCATTTATTTGTCCGTCTTCACCCTAGTGAGTCTTTGACTTCTGCTTCGCACTTGGATATTTATGATATTGCCAAACAAGGCTGTTACGTTGACCAGATGCGGGTTTCTTCAAAGCACTTTGCAGTCAGGAATGTCTCTGTTGTAAATTACAATTAAAACATGGTTTTCATTGGCTGACCTCTATTTAGTCAGTCAAACTTGTTCAATTTTTTTCTTTTCGTCTAGAAATTAGAATAACATGCTCGTGCTTGAACGTCTGAATGTGACGTCTTGCGATATATAGAGAAACTGAACACCTATACATAAGTATTACTCGGCCTAAATAATAATATTTCACGAATTTATTGAAATTTCACTAAGAAATAAAAAAAATCTGTAAAATTTGCATGGGGTACTATATGTCACAATACTTTTGTTAATAGTGTTTTACATTATCAATATGTTTTGATAGTCATTACTGAATGCGTCACATTGTTTAAAAAATAAAAGAATTAGTACTTAATAAAACTAATGTTTCATCAAGTCCAATTATCAGTGATTCAACAAGGATATATTATTCTCTATTGTGAACTTTCCATTTCTATGTACATATTCCAGCAGCACCTAGAATATGGAGTATATATTTCTCAATTGATAAGAAATTCCAGAGCATGTGTTTGCTATCAGGTTTATCTTGATAGAGGATTGCTGCTGATGAAGAGGCTTTTTAACCAAGGGTTTCGAATGGTTAGATTGAAGTAATCTCTTCGAAAGTTTGTTTTACGGTCGCCAACATAATCTGGTTGACCGTTATGGTAAATCTGTAAAATAGATAATGAGTGATATGTTCCCCTTGACACATACCTAATCCGGTCCCACCTTTTTCCTTTTTGTGAACATCACCGATTGTGACTTATTTATATGCTCGATGATATGTGACACGGTGTGCCATCACGGCCTGGTTGATCAAACAGTTGATCTGTAAAAAAATGATGAGGGGTACGTTCCCCCTGTCGCATACTAAGTTCCGATCCCCTTTTCTCGTTTTGTCTCTTTTTTTTTTTTGTTTTGGCCACGATTTTGTCCGTCGTTGACTTATTCTTTTCCCCTTGGTATCTTCTAATTCACCCATTTCATTTAAAATGTTGATGTTGCGTGTGAAAGTAATTATGTCCCCAACGAACTTTTGGAGATATTTGGTGTTTGTTCTGTTTGTTCTGTTTCTTTTTATTCTTCTTCTCCTAACCGCAATTGATTTATCAGCGCATTTTCTGAGAAACTACTCGTAGGATTTTAATGACATGCTCTTGCTGCGAAGAAATGCACAATATTCACAATGTGACGTCGTTTCAAAATTGCGTCCAAGCCAATCAAAGTTTTTGAATGGATGAAACCTTTTCACGCCTTTTCTCAGAAGCTACTCAAGAGATTCCTATGGTAAGGAGATAGGTTTTGATATGTATTTTACACAAAGCTTAAGACGTACTGTCTAGTCAAACCCTGGGTTCTAGTTTGGTTGGGTTGGATTTTGTTAAGCCTTAATGTCCTGAATCAACTCAGTTACCTATAAATGGCTCCAACGAGATAAAGAGATAAGTTTTTTGTAAAGTTCCTTGAAGTTTAATTTATAAATAGCAAACGTAAGTGAGTAATACTAGCAAAATATATAAATACAAATATATACAAAAAGTGGCAACTCGTCTAAAATGCTCTGATTTTACACTTGCTCTGTTTTTTGTAAGAGTTTAAAAACTGTCAATAGCGATACATTTTTGGAGTATTCAAACATCATTCAAAGCTAAGACAAGATAATAAACAATACTGATTTAAAAGAAACCTAAACCGCACGGATTGCTTATGTTTACGAAAAAACGAAAACTCACAGAAACAGAGAAGGTAAAAATGCAAATGAGTATACATGTATAACAAAAGAAAAACGAAGAAAGAATTTCTTTTAAGATGAATTAAATCATGTAGTACAAGATACAGAGCTTCATCATCAGGTTTTCCAATTTGCAACTGTTGCTATAAAGAAAACACATTCAATAAGATGAGTTCCTAATATTTTGCGAGGGCAAATACAACGTTAAAGTCAACGATGTTCTGAAGTAAGACTGCGGCATAAACAGTAAACAGCATTAAAAAAGCTAATAGAATAAATGTGTAGTAAATATACCAAATTCCTATGTCAGGGTAAACACTCATGTTTCCAACAGGCGTCCTGAGTACAAAATGACGCACATCTCACAAAACGGTCGCAATTGCAGCTAACAGTGCATCCACACCTGCTGGTTGCGTCAATGACCAATCTCAAGAGGACTTGGAAATATTGTAGTGATACGGCGGCGTATTAGCGAGCTGAAATATTACTTCCGCGATTACTTAAGTGAAGGAGAATAGCGCGACAAACTTCACTCTCTCGTCTGAATCAATCGTGACTCCGTCGTCTGAATCAATCGTGACTCCGTGGCCGGACGTTGTTGAGATGATTAGAGAAGAATCCAGATGCAGACCTTGCCTGAACCTTTGCACAAGAAACCGCCTTCGGTGCTACGGCCCGATTTTTTCTGACTACAGCCTAGATCCACGACGTTACTGGTGGCTTGCCGCGGAATTACTTACGACCAGTAACACCATGATAATATGATCCCCTCACGTGGTTTAGCCCGTCGACTGAAACGGTTACCAGGGTGTGGCGCTAGGAGCCAACACGTGAGAGTTAAGGAGATAAATGAAGACCAGAGATACCTGTTTACCCTAAATTGTAAGGTGTATTCAAGGCACCAAAGTTACTTTTATCCAGAGCCCCCTACACCCCAAGGATTGAAGGAAATAATAATACTTTGTCGGACAACATATGATAAACTGCAATAGCATAAAATGAAAAGAAAATATATTTTCTTTTGTAACTGATAAATGATATCTCGTTAAGAGTTCTTAAAAAACGGAAAATAACTCTCTACTTTTAACACTATAGCTACTGAAAGCAGATTGAAGTAGTGTTGAAACACTCATACCCAGAAGACCTGCAACCCTACCATTTACTTCTTAATAGAGATGCAGCCACTGTCCATCACAAACAGTTGTTCAAAGTCACAGGCTATTTGAAGAAACATATATATAACTTGATCTTACAGAATTGTCTTGTTGCTTTATTTGCTGTTCTTTAATAAACATATATCAATTTGCTATCTCCGATGTTAATGATATTAAAGGATATGATTGTCCAAGGTATACTTGTGTGTAATTATCATCTATGGTATTGATGATCAATTAGGAACCGACTGGAATAGATGAGTAGCCCTCCGACTTCCTGCCCTGATTAAATTGTATTTTCGAGCATAATGTCTGCTGCAAAAATGATGTTTAATAGTTTTAATCATAATTTTATAATTTTAATTACAGTAACAATTATTTTTCTCTTGTTGAAAACTATAATAGTGCATTATTTTAACAAAATGAATACTACATATCTATATAATTATGTCAGCATCGGTTTTATCCTGATTTCCTTCGTAAACAAGAATATACTAAATTACATATCTAATATACCTTTTTAAGACCGAGGTATTCTGATACATTGATCGGTTGTATTGTTGTTCAACTGCCCACTATAGAATATTTCATTTACAGAGAGTCGTCACCATATGCCGGTGAAAGGTTAGAAATGATTGGTCATATTCAACTCTTTTTGCCGTGAACAGGCAGTGTTATTTTACCTAGCTACACATACTGTTGCGAGGGAATCCCAATCGGTAGTTCCAACAAATTCCTATTTTTCAAGCATGTTTTATCTATATTCATTTAATATTCTGTGTATATAGCAATGGTCCTGCAAGATAAACTCAATTTTCCTTTCATTGTCTTCTTAAAGGTCCATTTCAATGCAATTTTCCCGAATTATCTCGAAATATACGTTAACCCCCTTATATGTCCAAGAATTCCTGACTTTCATTCTTAAACGTCATATAAAATCTTGTTTTCGTATCTTGAACTCTATAAGCCTAGTTTACTATCTTAGGGGATTTAAGAAATCGACATTACTCTAATTTCAAGGAGCAAACCTCCTTAAATGAAGACATTATCGTAGGAAGCACTAGAAAAAAGTGGACAATGCACGACACTTACAGCCAATGAGTAGTAAGAGCTCAGTAAAGTGTCAACTCCCATTATTTCGTTTGTAGGACAGGCAAATCAAGACACCATTTTACCAAATAGAGACCTTAGAATAAAGGACGTCAATTTCTGCCCTGTTTCATTTGCTATAATCTGCTATTAAATGGGATTCCGTATTTTATAGTCTAACCTAAAAGACAAGAAAAAATTAAGTCGCTGTCGCCGAGCGACTTAATCAACGACCTCACGATAAAAGGGCGAACATAATATCTCGGAGCTAGTCAGCGCTCTTCAACGAATAAAACAATCAGCAAACTAGTTGATATAATTGATAGATGTAATATTTTAGAAATTTACCTTTATTCCCTTTATTCTTCTTTTTCTTCCCTTTGAGGTGTTCTCGTGCATGCAGTCCTATCAGAACCATCAGAAGAAAAACGGATAGCGCAATACTAATCCTATAAAAGGTAGAAAGTATGATATGATATTTAAAGACAAATATTTGGTATCTATGACCGAGTGGCTACCGTGTTCGACTTCCAGTCGAAGGGTCCGGGGGATTCGATTCCCGCAGTGCCACTCCCGGTTGGCCGTCCCTGTCTTTTGGATGAGACGGTAAAAACCGAAGTCCCAAGTCACAGTAGGTGTTGGCTAGTTAAAGAACTCTCTTTGCTCTAAGGCCATAAGTGCGGAGTATAGACAAAAATTGTCGCCGTTCACCGGCACACGCTGACGTCCCCATATGAGTGAAATATTCTTGAGTGGGACGAAATTTAATTATCATCCGGTGCCAATATATCTGTGTACAACTTTTTTAAGTGTCCTTTAGATTTATAATGTAACCATGAAAATATTTGGAAATTTTTGTCAGTCTCTCTTAAATATTCACACATAATTTTGAACAACATAGAAATGCGTCCTTTGGTCGCCGAGGTGTCTGTTGTAAATAGTTAATTATCTGATATTTCAAATTATTTGTTAATTTCTGTAGTGACAATATTGCTCAAATACTTCGTATCTATAAGAGAAAACAAGGATTGGACATGTCGAATAATGACTAATATTGCTTAATTTTTTTTTTTTGGTTTCCAAGTCGTGTAAGTGAACTAAATGTATAAAGATCACATGCTAAATTCAACAAAATAGGCAAGGCAAAAAGTACATCAATAATTTTGATATCTAAACAAAATAAAAAAGTCATCGATCCCATGTTTATTATTTGATGCGCTCATAATGTCCAGCAATTGCATTATGACGCATTGATAGTCAAAACTCCTTACGTTTGTAAAATGATAGAGTGGCCATTTGCATCCTGGATCACTTGCATGATTGAACTTGTCATTGTTTGTACATCGGAGATCTTTGTTTTCAAATTCACCACATCGCTATAAAATGAGATTGAAGCTTATTTAACATTGATTAACTCAATAAATAATTGGATATTCTCTTTGATATTTTGTTGAAAACAGTAAAATATAAAAAAAAATCAAAATTCATCGGTATTTTTTCAGGAATATTTTTATGCCCCGAGATAGAAGATCGGGGGGCATATTGCGTTTTCTCCGTCTGTTTGTCTGTCTGTCTGTTTGTTTGTCTATCTGTTTGCCTGCGCACATGGTTTCCGTAAGGTAACTCAAAACTGTTCATCAGATTTGAACAAAATTTGATGTTAGGCTTTATATCAGTAAGAACTCGGATGAGTTCGATAATGACCGATATCTGTCAATATTCGCCAGAGTTACGGGACTTTAAAATCGTAAAAATAGGTCATTTTCCCATTTCCGTCAAAAAACTTGAGATTTTTTCATCAGATTTGAACAAAAGTTAGTGTATTGCTTTATATCAACAGGATCTCAGATGAGTTCCATAATGGCCAGAATCGGTCAATATTTGCCAGAGTTATAGGATTTTAAAATCGTCAAAATAGGTAATTTCCCAGTTTCCGTCAAATGGCTTGAGATATTTTCATCAGATTCGAACAAAATTTAGTGTAAGGCTTTATATCAGTAAGATCTCGCATGAGTTCGATAATGACCGAAATTAAATCTGTCAATATTCGCCAGAGTTACGGGACTTTGAATTCATAAAAATGGGTCATTTTTCTTTTTCCGTCAAAAAACTTGAGATTTTTTTTATCAGATGTAAACAAATTTTATTGTATTGCTTTCAATCAACAAGATCTCAGATGAGTTTTATAATGGCGAAAATCGGTCAATATTTGCCAGAGTTATGGGACTTTAAAATTTTCAAAAAGGTAATTTCTCTGTTCCATCAGATGGCTTGAGATATTTATATAAGATTTGAACAAAATTTAGTGTAAGGCTTTATATCAGTAAGATCTCGGATTAGTTTGATGTCTAAAATCAGCTATCATTTGACGGAGTTATGGACCTTCCATTATTATTCGGGACAAAAATTGGCTACTGCCACATTTCAGTGCAACTTGTGTCTTCTGACGCATTGCTTTCATACTTGGCACATGTATTCCTAATGACAAGACATTTAAAAAGTGACATTTATGTGATTGTCTAAGCCTTTACGAAAGCCTTATCACTCGGGGGCCTAGTGTTTCTTGTTACTTTATAAATTCTATCTAAGTAAAGATATCTCTCTTGCTATTTTAAGATGTAAGATATTTCTCTTACCGAGGATATGCTTGTATACAGGCAGAGTCTGTGAGCACAAAAATAGAAAAAAAAAAATATAAATCAGAAAAATAAATTTAAGCTGATATGAATAATGATTTCAACGCAAGATTAACTAACCATATTGTCAAGGCAAAATCTGTAAATACATGTAAATGTATTTGATGTTTATGGCAAAAACTATCGAAATGTCATGAATATCAGAATTAATTTTTTTTTCAAAAAGGATTTAATTAATATACCATACATGTTAATCTTAGACTTCGTCTGAAAATGTAAGCACTTTGATATTTTTGAAAAAAAGTTAAATTGTTTTCGGAAAACTTACATTTGACAGCTTGATACGAAAAGAAGTCTTTTTCTGGACACGACCCTAACTTGGTGTCACAAGGTTGTATGTGGATCTGTTTGCTATAGCGATCGTAGTACGGACAGGAACCTGTAAAAGAATGTTATTGTACATTATACAAGTGGTATAGAACTCAGGCACACTTTCAATGTCAGTCATGCTGTCACAGTTGCTACCTGAATGATTGCTGAAGATACCTATGTGACATAATTGTGAGAACACCATATATACATCAGAACGTTAAATCAAACATACTCTCCAATGTTTTAGTTAAAATTATTTTTCTCTGGACTTTTCTTTGTTTAAACATTTACAGAAGCACGTGGATACAGTTGTACTATATGAAAAGTTAAGGAAACGAACTGCGATCGATTCTCAAAATTCATATAGAAAATGCATTATTGTTGAGTTGGGCAAACACGGAACCCTGGATACATCAGCTGTGGGATCAGGTGTCTAGGAGGAGATGGTTTACCCTGTTGACCGGTCATACGCGCCATGAGCGATATATCTTTATCATGTAAACAGAAAAATCCGTAATCAAAATCATTATGTAAACTACGGTCTAAACCGTTATGAAACATGTCAGACAGGCTTATTGGCAAACCAGTACCGACCGTGGAATTTACGAAAAGCTGACTTTCACCGAGACTGCTGGAACCCCTGTGACATCAAATTGTTTTTCGGCTAAACTGGTCATACGCTAAACAAGTTCTAGCTTAACGAATCAGTTGAGAGATGAACTACACTTGCAGACTTTTCTTTTCTCATAAGACGATTTTGAAAAACATTGTCTGACAAGAAAACAGAAATAGGTCAGCTAAAAGAGGAGCACAATTCGTACTTATTGAAATTTAAATAGACAGATTGAAGACCCAGTCACCGAAAATTACGAAAATATTGTCAGTAAGGAGCTCTAGCATTTTTTTTAAATATCAACCTCAGAGTTCTTCTGCAGATAATCAGATAATCGTTTAACAAAGTAGTTTTTTGAATGACTGATTATCAAATATGAATATTTCCTATTGACATTCTTTGTGAAGATGCAACTGTCTATTATGCCAAAAAGTAAAGTGTATAATTTATCTTGAAGGATTGTGGTGTTAAGTGTTGAATAATAAAACGTTATGATGTGTTTTTTTTGGGAAAATTGTTGTGACTTTAAATTTCTTTAGAATTTTTTAGAATGCACATCTAATTCACAGCGCCTCTAGCATATATTTGACACAATACGTTTGAAGTTTCTCCTTCACAGCTTTTGATATTATCTTGAGGACCAAGTATGGTTGCTTTCTATCACATTTCTGGATCTAAAAATGTATCTTTGTTTTAAGGATATTGTTGGAAGTTTATGAATCCAGAATAGGTACTGTAACTCGTATTCATTTGTCCCATTGACTGGAATATTAAACGCGTTTAAAATTGAAACGTGATTTCGCAGAAGTTCATCTTTTGAAAGAGCTGTTGGAGTATAAGTACGAATACCTAATAAGGCACTTATGTCAAGTATCTAAAGAATAAAGTAACCATACCTTTTTCAACCCATTTCCATCTCGTATGAACAATTCCAAGTTGGTTTTTCTCGTCAAGAATACAGTGAAACATGTCAGTTTCACCATTAGAGTATAAGTCCAAAAAATCCCAGTACATGCATGAACTGGACACTGGTTGAAATTGATCAGTTTCCACATATGGTGTAGATAAAAGGATATGAATCAGATGGATGGAAATCTGCAAATTATTCACAAGTAGAATATAGACGATATATCAAAGAATGATTAATACCGTTAATGTAACTTGTTCGCCTTCTGATCGGGCGGCAATGAGCCACTTTGTGATCGGCTTTCCTTTCTTTTCGGGTTGAGACAGTAAAAACAGAGGTCCTGTGTCCAGATAGGTTTCGGTACCTTAAAAAACTCTCAATGCTGAATGGCCATAAAAGCCGAGCAAAAGCCAAATTATCGCATTTAAACTGCATTGATATCGTCGCCATATAAGTGAAATATTTTAAGGTAGGTTGTTAAACAATACAACCGACTAAAATTATATATTAACTTTTAGTACTGTGTATTGAAAAGGAACTGAAAGCCTGAATCGAATTTTTTTAGAATATTTAAAAAGTAGCAGCTAACAGTTTTCTTTTGACGTTAAACGATGAAAATATATCATCTGTCTAGTTCCATGGTTAGTAATTTGGCTTTCCGGTTATGAAGTCCTTGGTTTGAACTCTGTCCTACGGTGAGAGTCAAAACTGATGTCATACATCATAGTATGTGCCCCCACAATAAACAAACCCATCAACGATCATATAAGAGAATGAATACTAGATTGATGCTTAAACAATTATTCAGCGAACCAACCAAGATTCGCTACTCAGTCATATAAAATAGCAAACCCTTTTCTTAAATTATACATAGAGCTATTGGACTGAAAACTTGCATAGAATAGAGAGTTAGCTGCCCACAGCTAAAGTAACGGGTTGAATAGCGCTAAAGAATTTTCAGGTATTTTGCGACGCAAGAAGCTTCTCGACTCGAGTTACACACTTTGCCCCTTTTTTGAGGCATTAATACTAGAATTCTAAGAATCCTGCAAATAATTATATGCATAACAAGATGGCGGCCAGTTCACAAAGAACATTCGCCGAGGTGACTGCCCCACGCAACACTGCAAAACCAGTATTTATAAGAGAAAGTGACTTGTTTGGAAACGACAAACCAAATAGGGAACAATGGCTAACTCACAGTGAGCTTTACGGCATAGTAGGAACAATTATTCCTCATGAACAAATTGCGGGGCTGCAACGGGTGTCTCGGGGACTTTGGAGAATCTATGCCGACAATGAAGAGATGCGCGATGCACTCCTGTACGAAGGAAGGCTCGTTATAAGAGAAAAATCCATCCCATCTACGGTATAAACCCTGGTAGGATGATCGACCATGACATCAACACTGTCAGAGTGAGAGTCAAAAATGTCCCACTTTCAGCCGATGACGGTCAAATAAAAAGATCCATCTCGCTTCAAGGTTGTACGGTCACATCCATGTATAGAGAAAAACTTCGTTTCCAAGGTCGTCTCACTAACTGTGAAACCGGTGACAGGATATTAACTGTCACTGATCTGGAGGGTCATCTTCCAAAACTAATGGAAATTGGCAGGTTCAGGGCCATCGTTCTTCACAGAGGCCAACCTGACGAGAGAAAAGAATGCTCAAGGTGTCTTCAAAAAGGTCATGTTGCCAAAGAGTGTACAAACACCATTATTTGCAGGCAATGTCATGAATCTGGTCATATAAGCTCCAATTGTCCAATCCCTCTACAAGTAGATGAGCAAGAGGAAAGGGATGAGCTGTACACAACAAATGATGATGAAGATAGTCAGTCCCTTGATGTTATCCCAGAGGACAATTCTGGTGAGGAGATTCCTGATGACACGTCTGAACAAACCTTGGTCAAAGGTCCAGCACTACATGTGCTCTCTACTCAGAATTCAAATGGTGATATGCCAGCAAAGAACAAATCATCACACGCAGACAGAACATCAGCAAATACTGCAAATATACAACATGGTCAGAGTTCTCTGCACCATTTCTTCAATGGTAAAACACCTCACAGAAAATCCACCAATATCCCTTCTGATATTCGCTCACCTCCAACCCCAACTGAACAAATTCAGTCAACTCAAGGAAGGAAGCCAAAGGAACATAAATCCAAAAATAAATGAGCGATGGACAATCTGAGAGTCTGGCAAAAAATAATGGACACCAATCTTTGCCAGACATTAAAAAATCGAAAAAGAAAAGCAGAGAAAAGAAAAAAAAAAGGTAAATGAACAAAATTTTGCAAATTGTATTATATTATCTATATCATATGAATCCTCTCCACATACTAACAATTAATTCACAGGGTCTCCGAGACAAAAAGAAAAGAGAAAGATTCTATACATATATTAGACAACAAAAAGCAAATATCATATACATCCAAGAAACACACTTTACACATGATCTGAATGTAGAGTCTAATCTAGCATGTGACTGGCAAGCCATTCACTGCTATGGTTCAACAAAAAGTAGAGGTGTTAGCATACTTATAGAAAAAAAATTAAATGCAGAAATACTAGACCTGAAAAAAGATAATGATGGTAGAACACTTATTATAAATGTAAACATAAATGATATAGGCTACTCTTTGATTAACGTTTATGCCCCAAATGAAAAAAATTATAGAAATAAATTCATTAAAAAACTGTCAAACCATGTAAAAGATTTTAGTGAAGGGTTTAAAATATTTGGGGGTGATCGGAACGAAATTCAAACAAATAAAGACAGAAAATAAAAAACTAAGGTTGTCAAACCAATTAAAAACCTCTCAAAACTTATCAAAACAAATAAACTGATAGATCCCTGGGAAATAAAAAACCCCTTTAAGATACAATTTACATGGAAAAGAAAAGGATCACCAAACGAGGCCAGCAGAATAGATTTTTTTCTCATCTCAAATGAACTTCTACAAAGAATAACCAGCTCAGACATAAGACCAGCAATCATCAAATCTACTGATCATATGGCAGTAAGTCTAAAACTGAACAATAAAACAACTGCTAAAGGCCCTGGATACTGGAAAATAAACAACAGTCTATTGCAGAATTGAAGAATATAAAAACTAATACAAAATTGCTTCAAAAAGTATCAAGATATCCTATATAAAGACAACACGGGCAAACAAATGACATGGGATTTATGCCAAAAAGAAATAAAAGAACTATCAATAATATTTGGAATTGCAAATGCAAATTGCAAGGAAAAATAAAGATAAAATAAAAGTATTCGAAGATGAGCTAACTGGAGCAGAAACTAAACAAGATCTTGAAAAAGTACAATTACTAGAAAACAAACTAGAAACATTATATATAGAAAAGACAAAAGGTGCACAAATTAGATCAAGAATGAAATGGATAGAGGAGGGGGAAAAGAACATAAAAATATATTTTCTAAATCTAGAAAAGTCCAGGCAAACTAGGAAGGAAATAATCAGTTTGTATGACTCAGGGATAGGGAGAGATAGTAAACACACACACTAAAATATTAGACAGGGAAAAAGAATTCTACATCACTCTGTTCACATCCGTCAAACCTAATCTAGAACATATAAATAATTATTTACAAAATCTAAACTTTGATAAAACTCTTAGTGACAAGGACAAAATCACCTGTGAAGGTCCACTCAGAGGAAATGAATGTGAAAAGGCCATCCTCAAAATGAAAAAAAATAAATGTCCTGGAAGTGACGGACTACCTGTCGAATTCTATCAAACGTTTTGGAATGAACTAAAATATCTCTTACTAAGCTCCCTAAACAGTGCTTATGAGAAATGTAAACTATCCAGATCTCAAAGGACAAGTCTACTATCATTAATATTTAAAAAAAAATGACCCTAAAGATATACACAACTGGCGTCCAATCTCACTGCTTAATGTAGACAATGAAATTGCAGCCAACTGTATCGCTGAGCATATTAAAACAATCTTACCAATTTAATACACACTGATCAAAATGGATTCATTAAGAACAGAAACATAAACTACAACATTAGATTAATAAAATATATATTTGATTACTCAAACAAATCTGAAATAGAGGGTCTGATATTATTTCTTGACTTTGCCAAGGCATTTGATACTATTGAATGGGGTTATATGCTAACTGTCTTGCAACATTTTGGCTTTGGAAACTCTTTCCCTCAATGGGTACATACCTTTTATAATGACATAGAATGTTCTATTTACAATAATGGGTGGATATCTTCCCACATAAAGGTATCCAGAGGTATCAAACAAGGCTGCCCCTATCTTCTCTGATATTTGTATTAACAGAAGAAACATTGGCTATCAAAATAAGACAGGACAAATCTCTCAAAGGTATTGAAATTCAAACAAACCAAAAACATGAATTTAACACAACACTTTTCCTAAAATCTAAGCAAGATGTAACAAAAGCTCTGAATTTAATAGAAATATTTGGAACACTTTCTGGACTAATTCTTAACCGTGAAAAAAAACATGTTGAATAAAGATGAAAAAATAGTTCGGAATAGAAAATCAGTAAAAGTCCTAGGAATTATTTTCAACCAAAAAAAACCACTGAAATGTTGCGCCAAAATTGGGAGAAAAGATTAGAAAAAAATTAAATCTATAATCAAAACCTGGAGTGGTAGACACCTTAGCATGATTGGCAAAATACAAATACTCAAATCACTATTAATTCCACAAATCACATTCATGTACTCAGTCTTACCTATGCCACAGAACTATGTAAAACAGATAAATAAATTACTATTCAAATTTCTATGGGATGGAAAAAGTGAAAAAATTAAAAGAAATATCCTAACTAACAAATATGTAGATGAGAGTTTAACCATGATAAAGTCAGAAAATCACATCAAAACAATTCTTATAACATTTTTATCTAAATTAATGGATAGTATATCTGCCGCATGGAAAGAAATATCAAAACACTACTTTAGAATTTTTATGAAATTTTCCATACTTGATATGAACATGGATAACATAAACAATCTGAAGGAAATCAACTCTATTCCTGATTTCTACAAGAATGTCATCAAAGCCTGGATAGACATTGGAGGTGAAAAAGCCATACCCAAAAAACAACCTAGAAATAATAAAGCAACCTTTATGGGGTAACAGGTTCATAAAATTCAATGGAAAGATGATCATGTATAATAACTGGATTAAATCAGGGATAATCTACATTCAAGATACATTAGATGAAAATGGGACAATTTCAGAAGAAATTATTTTTGGCAAACTAAACAACAGAAAAAACTGAATAGCAGAAATATTAGTGGTCAAACAGGCAATACATAAAACATAAATAGAAAAACTAAAAAACAGCATAGAACCTCATAGATATAATCTAAATCTTGCAAACTCCATGCCAAAAATTAGAATCAAAAACAAAGAAATAGACCTATCCAAATTAGATAATAAAAGAATATATGATATATTTGGAGAAAAGAAACAAGAACCTCCCATTTCCTATATATACTGGAGAAATATCTTCCCACAGCTTTCACTTCATATGGAAGATTTAATAACTGTTTTCAATTTATATTTTCAATGCTGCTTGATAACAGGCTGGAAATATTCAGATGGAAGCTTGCACATAAAATTCAAGTTAACACACACATTTTACACAAATTGAAATTTGCTGCAAGTCCACTATGTAATATCTGTGGTGTCACAGATGATAACCAACACTTCTTTAACAACTGTACGTTTATCCATAGCTTCGGTCAGTTAATGAACCATATATTCCACGGTTTAGGATTCCAAAAAAACATGATAACACTGGAATACTTTGTACTAGGATACAAAATCTATGATCCAAATTTCTTTGGCATAAACATTCTTCTCACGCTAATCTCCTTCTCAATATACAAAGGCTTCCTCTCCAGCA
>JACSZP010066341.1:0-16581 GCA_016161895.1 Pinna nobilis
GAGTTTCAGGATAGGAAATATAAGGATTTCGCTGTAAAGAGCGCGTTGAGTTACTTGTTTCAAAATTTTCATATTAAAGCACAGCTTCAGCTGGCAAGAGACACCTCCTAAATGAGTGTTGTTGTTGGTAAATATTTTATGTGTCGTTTGAGCGGCGAGCGAATTAGAACATAAAGCATTTGAATGTGAGGTGATTGTAGTGTGATTGTAGTATTTTACGGATCATAAGATTTCAAATTGATCCCAGAATCCCAAGCCAACCCAGAATCTAAAAGAATTTTTCTACATTCATAGTCATTTAAAATATATCGGATGATGAATGAATCTTTTGTACTTTATGTTCTCCAGATGGTCAATAGATAGCACTTAGACGTGTTAAAAGCGGGATCATTTTAATGTCCATAAGAGTAGGTCAAAGAAGAGAGGACGTGAGTCGCGAAATATTATCTGCTGTGTTGACAGTCAAATAGAAATCAGGCACATTAGTATCGATGCGCCTGCGCGTCTAAGCGATAGACAGATGGATGTGCATAATGGGGATCAGGTTCCGTTAGCAAAGATAACCCTACAGACACTACATCTGTACTTAAATTAGGGAATTACATATCAAGTATGAAATAAAAGGCACATGTGTAAAATATGAGATTGTCACTATATCCCGTGCGCGGCAGGTAGATGAAAATTGATACTTAGGATCAGGTCCCATGAATCGAGCTGGCCCTGCAGAAAATAATAAAAAGAACAGATTAGTAACAAAACAGTAAAAACAATGAAGTCTATAAGGGATGCGCTGATTTTTCTCAATAGTGTATGTATGTAGGACGTAGGAGAGATAGTTTTGCAACAAGAACAAATCATATATATAAGGCAAAATTGAAAATAAATGAAACGAAATAAAACTGAAGCCTGAATACAACAAGTCCTCCGCAAATGGAACAAACATCACATCATTGTATTTGGTTGTAATGTGATTGACGATATATGAAGGGCATAACGGAAGGCAAAATAATAACACAAATAAGTTGCTGTTGGGGACATGTACCAAGAAATGTCACCCTTACATGTTAGAGGATAGCAAAGTGTCCATTATTGTCTTGGCAGTCCAGGTAAAATCTATGCATTTAAACCATTCCTCCCATCAAAACAGTGCCAGAAATGAAAAAGCAGGCTAAACAAAAAGTAAATGTTCAGGTATATCAGAATATAGTTGCGGGATGCTTCAACACTACTAACGAATGGAAGTTGCTCTCACGTGATAAGTACAAACAAAGTACTGTTGACGGTTTTCAGTTTACTTTTCATTTGAATATCTCTGATCTCTCAGACAGAAAATATATTTTGATAATGTTTCTGTGTCCACAAAAAGAACGGAAATTACAGAATGATTTTGAGTTAAAAACATTCGAATAATTAGTTGCTTTGAGTTTAAGAAATCAGTATGTTCTGTCTGTAGACCTAAGTAAATGTATGCATATTACTGTAAATATAGCATAGCTACCTTGTATATAAATGATTCGCTTATAGATTTGAAAAATCGTTTACCCATGTACGTCTGTTAATAATCTACTACAATCAGTATAAACATCTCTGGCATGTAGGTAAAGTATTCATAACTGTAGCATACATTGATTCTTACCTGCAAGGATATTATTTCAAGAAATATTTCGAAAACGTATAAGAAATAATCAAAGACTTTTATACGATACCGGGATCTAAAGTTTACAAAGACAATTGTACCAACTGTAAGATAGGTGTACCTAGGGTTTCTTTCAAATTATTTGATGGTGATAATACATGTAGTTAGTCTCACCTCTGATAAAATATCCGACAAAATTTATAAGCAGATTGTAAATGGACAATCATTTACAATGCGTCAACTTCTAGAATAATTTTTACACTCTTTTCTGTTTTTCAGTGGGAGTCTCCTAATCCTCTTGCTCCGATTACTAATCGTCATCAATTCAGCGATTTGTAAATTTTGCTCTTATTTTTTGGTCACCTGAGCCAAAGGCTAATGGTGACCTATTGCGATCGTGTGGTGTCTGTCGCCGTGCGTCGTGCATCGTCCGTAATGCGTCGTCCGTTGTTAACCTTTCACAATTTCGACTTCTTCCCAAGAGCTATCAGTCAGATTCAACCAAACTTGGTAGAAAGTTACCTCATATAAAGCCGCATAAAGTTTGCGAACTAAAAGGGGCCAGCTCCCTTAGGGGCCCCAAAAGGGACAAAAGAGTGATAAAATTGGGTACATCTTTAAATATCTTCCTCTCATTAACCAGTGATCAGATTTCTTTCAAATTTAGAATACTTAATTGTTAAGTCAATATCTACAAAGTTTGCGAATGAAAATCAAATCGGTCCATAAATGTGCCAATAGGGGTGCTTTAAGTACCATGGGGTATTGTTTTATGGAATTTGTTTAATGAATCAATAATATCTCAGAAACTATTGGATTTAAAGATATGGTTACGTTGCATGATTGTAGAAAGAAATGAGTTCTACCATGCTATGAATTTTCAAGGTCATGGGGTCAAAGGTCAAGGTCACAGAGCATTTTGAAAATTCAAAATTCCAGTTAAAGGCAAATATCTAAGAAACTTGGATTTTAAACATATGGCTACGTTGCATAATTGTAGAGAGTAATGAGTTGCACTATCATGGAAAGTGTCAAGGTCATGGGATCAAAGGTCAAGGTCTCAGAGTAATTTCATATTTTCAAAGCCAAATATCTCAGAAACTATTGGATTTTCAATATATGATTACTGGCACATAATTGTATAGAGTAATAAAATGAGGTCTACCTTTCTAAAAAGTCTCAAGATTATCATGTCAGAGGCTAAGGCCACATAGCAATTTGAAATATTCAAAGCCAAATATTTTTAAAAAATAATAATAATAATGATAATTTGATTTTCAGTTCATGAATTTGTTATTGTAGATATCGACGAGTTCTGCCAAAGATCAAAGATCAGAGTAATTTGAAATTCTAGGACAAATCCGACCAAATGGTTCCACATTTTTTCCATTGACCCTTTTTTTCAAATTTTATACGGCTGAAACTATTTTATTCAAAGACTGTCTAATATATATGTTTGAGTAAAGAGAACAAATTTCATCAGGGTTCCTTGTTGGCATATTGCATCATGTTTGCTTAGGTTACCGTTAAGGCCCATTGGGTCTCTTGTTCTTTGAATTTATCCATACCTCAAATGATTTTAATAACGAGTAGATTATATATATTCTTTTCTATATCCCGAATACTATTTTATGGATTTTTAGGTCGTCTAAAGTGTACATATTTTGGACAGTTTAATTTTGGCCATTTTCCTAGGGTGGTCAAATTGGCCAAACTTAAACCATGGCCAAAATATCCCAATTTACGGTATTCCGCTGCTATTTGTCAAAAACGCAAAAAAATCGTTCGAAAAACTAAATAAAAGGAAAGGAAATAAAAGCAAACGAAAAAAAATTATTGTAAAGGCTGTGAGTGTAAAATTTGTATTGGATGAGCGAGTTACTGAATACATGTTAAAATGGACATATATGTACATATACAAAGTATGGCGTTAGCGGAGAAATGTGAACATATACGCAGTCTGGCGTCAATGAACATATAAGTACATATGCGCAGTCTGGCGTCAATGGACATATGTACATAAACTCAGTCTGACGTCAATGGATATATATGTGCGTATAGTAGTCTGGTGTCACTGGAAATTAATGTACATATACTCAGTCTAGCGTCAATGGACATATATGTTCATATACGCAGTCTGGCGTCAATGGACATATGGGTGCATATACGAAGTCTTGCGTCAATGGACATATGAACATGTACTCAGTCTGGCGTCAATGGAAATATCTGTACATATATTCAGTCTGGCGTCAATGGACATACATTGTATTTGTATATACACGCAGTCTTGCGTCAATGGACATATATGTACATATCCGAAAGAAGAAGGTTAAGGAATTTGTTTGCCCAAAAGTATTTTCCTTTGATACGATATTTAGGAAAGTTTGATATGATGATGAAATACGAATACTTAAAATGGTTAATAATTAAGGTGCAAAGAGAGTAATAGAAGTATATTGGCTCTATCGATAAGATAAATTGATACTTATGACACACTCAGCAGATGTTTCTATAATTGGGTAGGGTAGACTGTAATAAGAAATATACTGGAGGCTACCGGTGAACTAAAGAACAAAGTTAAAATATCGCTTACATTTATGTGATAATAGCGTCAAATAGCATTAGGATGATAAGGCATAAGTAAGTGAACAGACCAGGTAAAACACGCCCATAGCAATCAAATGATTCTATCTGAAACATCTGGGTTCACGAAGAGGTCAACCTGCAAGCAGAATATGGTACATAAACAGAAATGGATGGATTATGCAAAAATCTTTCAAAAGTAATGAATGGAGTCTAAATATGTTTTGTTATTAAGATTTTTACCATCATTGATAGACACGGTCTGTGGTTACAATACTATAAATACTATAAGGGCGACTCTTTCAACTTTTTCTTGCTTCATTTACATGTATTGTCTGTCGGTTGATTTAAATAATAATGAAAGAACATTTCTAAGAGTGTTTAAGTCCTACTTCCAAAAGTATTGTAGTACCGGGGATCTCAATATCCTTTTTTTCTGACAACCTTGAGCTGTATGATGTAAATTATCAGCTTTAGCTTTAAAGCAGCGAATACTGATCTATGATGTGTCATCGCTATGTGCATTCACTGTCACAACAAGTAATATAGCAAAGAAAAACAATCCAGGAAGACATTTAATAGTTATTACTCATGACTAAAAGTAATGTAAGCCTGTTTGTTTTTAAACTCGCTTGATAGCTGAAGACTGCTTTGGAATGTTCACCTCAATTTTACAATGCATAGTATAATATTAACCGCTATAAATGCTGAAAGCTACAGTTTATGGAATTTCAACTTCTTCTACACCTAAATATTTTGGTTGGTTTAACGCTGGTGCTGTTGGAAAATTCATTAATTACCCAGCAATAGATAAGGATTGTAATAATGCTTAACTTTTAACAGGTTCACTAGTAAATGAATAATCTGCAATGACTAATAAATAACGGAGTGAATAATTTCTTAGTATTCGTTTAAGAATTATATACAGTGATATCGTGTAGAAATATAGGAATTGCGGAGTATCTGTGGTAATTCTGATATAAACTTAGCTATTATGCAACAGTGAACAGTTAAATAAAAATTTATACATGAAGTTGTGATAGAATTTATGACTTCTTGTGAAATAATCTTTTTGTAGATATCAAGTGAAATGTCAGTGATTTGAAATGATGTCATCACGCTTTAATTCTCTTGCAAAATATCTCTACTGCCGCATTCTGAAAGCAGAATTAGAAATTATACGATACTTACAAGGGGATGTTTGATTTTAGTTTTTTCTATGGTGTATGGTGATATCCTAACCTCTCCTCACAACTCTATGGGATGGATTGTTATCTGCTGTGAACACTTCACCTTTAAAAATGAATTCTTGGTCTCAGAAAGTTACCGTATGACTCAGAGAATCACAATCAAAATTCTACAAGTTAAGTATCATTTGATTTTCTAATAGGAGAGTTTCAAGTCCATCCGGATTACCATTATTCATTCCGGAACTACATGCGCCTCGAGCGATTGGTTCCGCAGATGCAGTTCCGCTGTATGTTATGAGTCGCAGCAAAATTGACTTGTCTTTCTTTTGATGTTTTTAAAATCAAATTTCACTTGAAACCGATTTAAAAAGGATAATCTGTTAGTTGGTCTCCTATGAGATACCTACCATGTATTAAAATACAATTTTTGTTCTTTTACGGGACAAATAAAATATTGCAAACGTTAACTATCCTTAACTGGAAGTTACCTTGCTGGAACCTTCGTTGTGATCTCGCGTAGTAAGTCGATTCTAAAATAAGGAAAATGACGGACATGGAACAACTCGAAACTCTCCTATTAAACTGCGTTTTATATTAAAAGAACATCATAGAAACGTTTCTATCTAGTCAACTAGAACGTTAATCGTTTCAATGTAGCCTATTCAAACCGGAATTTACCCGGGGAAAAGACAAAAAAGAGGTCCTGACATATTGTTTAATATTGTAAATATCAAATTACGGACAAATCTTTCGCGGAGTTATTATGAGTCTCAAATTGATGAAAGGACATAACAAACAACGGGGTATTTATTCTTATATCAAATAACTTCTTAATGATATTTATGTTATCTAAATATCAAACAGTAATACTTATTTTTATACGTATCTGCCTTACTAATGTTGGAGAAGAAGGACTACACGTTCTACTGACAGGGACGGAATTCTGACAAGCCAAGAGGGGTAGGTTTGTAGTGAGGAACAACCTTGCTGAGTATGGCTGAACTATGAAGCAATGGCTCAAAGCGTTTCATGATACTCCGTCTCTTCACCACTGACGGGCCTACCAACCTTGTCAACGTATATGCCCCGACGCTGTCCGCTGTCCAAAGCAAAACGTGCTGCGCTTGGTGAGTACAAGCGGACCTTGTAGCAAGCTTATTTTTGCTTGAATACAGTGTAATAAGCTAATATCAAATTACAAATATTTTTACGTCCTTGGGTGAGGCAAACCGCAAAATTCGGATCTCTTTAAATTACAACAACTTTATTTGGAATCGCACAAAGTGGAGAAGCACCCTTTTTTTATTAAATGCTTGTTGTTTTTATAATCTGACAGAGTAAAAACTAAAGTTCTCCTATGAACAAATATTTAATGGATTAATTATTCCTATACGGTCCTAGTGTCATTTGATTGCTTGTCTACCGCACACAAAGGCAACATGACGTTACATCAGAGACATCTCACTTTAAGATCAAAAAGGAGGATTCCTTTGTTTGCTCGAACTATGTAACATTTGTAAATGATTTACAATCAAGTGACCTTCAGTCTTTATACACGGTCATAATGATCATCGTACCGCAATATGAATACTATATGTAATGTTTTTCTAATTTTATTTCAAATGGATCTGTTACCGTTTTTATCCGCATTTATATGGAAATATATTTATATCTAGAACAAATTGGAATAAATTGTCATTGACAAATTGGAAATACTTCCGTGTTTGAAATATTTAGTTTTTGATCGAACTGTTTCAAAGTCTGTAAAACCAATAGTATGCAATGAGGAATAAGAATTCATAGTTTTAAATGTTCGTCATATTTGTATCCTACATGTTGGTCTTTTTTCATGGATTGTTTTCTATAAATGGAAATGTTTACCCAAAGAGTTATATTACTCACAGGTAAAACTATGCATTGCGTAGCTCTAACAATAAATATTTCGGAAAATGTTTAAACAATTATGCACAACGCATGATTCCGAATGCAAAAATGATGAGAGCATAAGATTCTTGTGTTTGTTTATTAGAGCGAGGTCATTTGAAGTGTAGTTATATCTGATGCTATTCATACTTTTGATAATATATGACAGTTGTTGTCTCTCATAGCAATCTGAGATATATGATTTATCTTGTAGGTATACTATGAACATTGTAAGTATATTTACAAGTATATTTGTGCGCACGCGATGTATCTCAACTGTCCCCTTGACTATGCAAGTATAGTAACTTAATACTTTCTGTGGCTACTGAAAGATTAGTTTTCTTGTTTAAATGGAATTTCAGCCATAGTTCTGTCACAAATTGTACAATACTAGCGTGATATCATCTGTTGATAGATATTATTTCCGGAAGAATTCTTGTTTCATATATTTATAATCCAGTTATTGACATATACATATATCATAAATGCACAATCGCCATATTTTACACATGGATGATGAAGGTTTGTTACAGAAAATTCACCATTAAAATTCTGATACAGCAGGCATAAATTTCACATTAGCATATGTCCAGTTTCATGAGGTTTTAATTCTTCATTATATATTGATACAACTGGGTCTTGATATCCTTCTCCAGTGACCAAAATAATAATATTATCGTTGATGAAGTTACACAAAGATTTTGCACATCATCTCTTAAAATATTTTGTTGGTCAATTCAGTTTTTTAATTATGCGCACAAAAATGAAAATATCGATATCGTACAATTTAGTATAAATATGAGTACATTTACTAAAAGCCACAAAATTCAAAGAATTGAAGGTAATACGTCTAGCACTCACATTGATAATTGGTTTATTTCAGGAAAATGCCTCCGAATTTTCCATCAGAATTAGATTTATATAACTTTGCCAATATATGCAGTAAAAACAAATGTTTTCTATATACTTCAGACTCGTTAACATTCTGCACCAATTTAATATTCCACCTATTTAAGTACAACATAACTTATCTGGAATTTTATATCTGCTTTTGTATAGAGCTGCGATGCTTGGCTTAAAAATATATGTATTTTATTTATGATTCAACTTAGATGAATCAAATCTTAAAGTAAGAACAGAATTGAATTCGGCAACTTGTACCTAGTCAAAAAGTAAAAATCTATAATCTAGCTGTACAAGGTACCAGAGACTATTCTATGGACGTTTGCTAGAATTATCTGGCTATCTCTTCAATAGAATTAAAATATTTACATTAGGATTTAGGCCCTCCACTAATACGTATGTAAGTAAAAATTCTTTTAAGATGATATAAACTATTTGTTATTTTATGCATCAAGAAATAAAGTTGTTTATCAATATTTCATCAAAGACTTATTGAATTGTGACGTAAATCTGCCCATCCTGTTTACGTTATAGACGCATTTCTGTTCAAATCCGATAAAGAACTTATTGTGAATTTTCATGGCATGCATAAATACAATTATAAGTAATGATATAAAAAATAACAATCGCATCACGCATTTGTTTATTTCCATGACCATATCTACACAAATGTATATTTAGTTTATTTTGACATTTTTCTAAAATTATTTTGAACAGGAATGTTCCTCAGAAATTGTATAGAATTCTAAAAGGGGAGGAGAACTGAAGAAGTCGTACGTCATGTAATCGCGGAGCAATACCTTTGTGTCAATAACTATTTATTCGTACTTACCTGTTACCAAGGTGTGTTAAATACGACACCTTGGTTCGTAGCACGTCCATCTTAAGTGATTAATGGTCTTTGTCATTATGTTCCATTTCATTCGGCTAGTAAAATCGTGACAGTAATAAGACATATAAGTGTTTACACAGCTCCACCGCTGTCTTACAGTTGCTATATTACATATTTCTGGAGGATCACACAGATTCAGAAATTCTTATTTCGGTCTGGATTATTTTGAGGGAAACTTTAGCTCAGTTACTTTTCTTTCATTGGCTCATATAACAGGTAAATAATTGTGCTGTTTTATCATGTACTGGCATTGATGCATGGACACTCATTGCAACCAGAATTGCATTATTCATTACGATATGCGATTCGTCATTTAAAATTTGAATGGAATTTAACCGTAGTATGATTCAATTGGAGAGTTCAATTTCTACATACTGTTTATTGAAATTACTGAAATCCTTTGATCAGAGGATTTTGTTTTCTTAATTCTTTTTTAACCGAAATAATGAATGTAAATAGGACCAAAGAGAAAACGATATCGGTATCAGTAACATTTCTGTGAATAAATACTTTCGACATTTCATCATTTGATTGACAATTGGTATTATACTAATCATACTTATTTAGTTTTAACAGGACACTTATTCGCAATGAAGAGTATTATAAAATACCTGAAGCATGTTTTCATACCAATAATTTTTTTGCAGAAAATTCAAGTTGGTTTCTAGAATACCGTTTGTTAAAGTAGTGTAAATTATCAATTCGTCGAATCTATTTAATGAATTGAAATACAGATGATATTAAGTAACATACAGGCACTATAAATTGTCTAATGTTGTAATTCGGTTCTTGTGACTATTTTTCTGATTTGCATCAATTAAGTTGGTGATTGAAATATAATTTTAAGAAGGTATTTTGATGATGATGACTTTTTGTTGTATTTGCGAAGGTTTGTGCATATCAATCAAAAGAGGAATCACAACCTTTGTGAATTAAGGCTTAATCAAAATGTTTTGATACATAACTATATATCTATGAACGTATTACACGAATCTAAATTCCCAGCAAAAAAGGAATGTAGCGGAAAGTATCCCAAATTTAAGCAAAGTCGCCAAACTTCATCTTTAATGTATACTTGTACTGTGCATCATCTGGAACATACATGTGCCTGATGTTAAATGCATTTGAAGGGTTAATATCTGGTGTATTATCAATTGGATAGAAATTCTCTGGATTTCGTTAGCATCCAGCCAACTTCAATACTTTAAACTTCTTGGGGAATCTGTCATTCAATGCACCTTATGGTAGGGTCCCATTTTATTCGAAATGTATTTCCTTTTCATTCGTATGTGATAAAACGAACGCATAGAATCAGTGTACACAAAAATCTAGACTATAATTTGCAATATGTTTGGTTCTAGTCTGAACATTATTGTCAAAACACTCATGTGTGAAGCCGATCTTAGAAAACTTCAATCTTATAATCTAAACAAATCTATTGTCATCTCCAAAACGATACAATGGTATTTCCAGTTTAGTACAATGGCAAGATCGATATCATAGAGGAAAATTAAGCAGTGATGGCGGGAAGACTAGACAGTTACGCCCTGTTAATAGACAAACAAAAAACATACACATGTGGTATGGTATTTACATAACTCGAGTTACAAAAACCATAAATCAATGGTGTCCTTGTATTGTTGGACAGACAGGAAAATCATCATACTCTGATAAATAATGACTGTCGATTTATAAATGATCACCGTCATTCAGAAGACTATTAATGTTATATTCTTATATAGGTAGCTATAAATTGCCTAGATAGATAACCACAAGCTGATCCATTACTCGCCCCTTGTCATCGGACAACTGTTATAACGTCAGAATCAGCTATTTGATATCAATCTATAAGTCGTAGTATTTGAATCATACGTGACTCACTGCTGTCTGACACTTCTGTTTTGCTGCCAGTTCGGTCGTACTTGTATTTACACAATTCTTCTTTTAGAACTAAGGAAGTTAGAAAAATTAATCAGCTTTTCGCTTCATTATCTGATTTTAACTATGAACATGATTTTGCAATTTACTATTGGTTACAAAAACATGAACTGACTGAATTATATAAAGAATTATATTTCGCGAATATCAACCAACTATGAATTAACGCATATAAAACCTAAAGCTGAGAGTGCACCTAAGTACAAAGTGAAGATAATTCGTAGAGAGTGACAATGCAAAAGTCAAGATATGGAAGATTCATGTCATTTGTTGCCAAGCAAACTTCCACATGATTAGGTCAATTGGCTCGATCCTATTATCAGGTAATTTAAATAATCTTTGTAAAAATATACATTTTTTTTTATTTCTTAAACATTAAAAGTTGCATTTTGTCAAAAATTGTATTTTATGGACATAAACACAACAAAACATCTAAGGAATTCCGTCTAGATTACTATAGTATATTCAGTTTGTTCACTATATAGAAGCTCTGATTAAGTATATTAAAGCATTTATATCTATGTCAATCTAAGTGGTACACCAAATTAATTGAAAAAAACGAAAGAAAGCACTTAAATTGTGTAAAATAAAATCAAAATACGACAAAAATAATGTTTTTGATCAGAACGAAAAGAAACAGTATACTCTGTAGACCCATGTCGGTGCGCCCTTTACCTCCTATCCCTTTATGAATATAGGTGAAAGGCATTTTAACACTTACAGGAACTCTTGTGTATTTTATCCCTATGTTTGATAACAATCTATATAAAAGTTCTAAAGAAAAGGTATATGTATTTGGAAATAAAAAGCTTAATTCAGAAAAAAAAATTGTAAATAAAATATATTGTGATGTAGTTAACATTTTAGAAACACTTTTGTAGGCATACACAATTATAATTGGTATAATTAATAAAATATTAAATGGTGCGCTTTTCATTTTGTTAGATGTAACAATTTAAACAGTTTTAAAGTTTGATTTGAGTAGTTGTAGAACTCATTGCATCTATGCATATAATGTCCTGTTCTAGAAGCATCATGTCACGCACTAGAGCTGGCAAAATTTTCACGCATTCAAGTGTAATAAAGAAAATAGCAGATGCCAAGGAGGGGGGGGGGTGGGCATTCAAAATTCAAAAATTAAACAGAAGACAACATGACAAACACAGAAAAAGACAACAAATATGCTAACACATAATGATATATTGAACAAAAAAGGTGTAAAACAAAGTCAACTAAAACACCGGGGTGAGTTCAGAAACTTCTGAATGGTAAGTAGCTCCTACTCCTAGGTATCCGTCGTATTACCTAGGTTTCGAATTTTGGAATAAGTCACCTCCGATCGTAAACGAGAAAAGAAGGTTGAGATTAGGTGTAAGACAAGGGGAACATACCCAACATTATCCGTAACGCCGATATACCATAAAGGTCAACCAGGTCAATATGGTGACCGTTTTATTGAAGTATTGTTTTTCTTTTATCCATTTACTGCCCCTCCCCAATCCCCCATACACATACTCACTTTGAGATAAATGGGCTATAAATAGTTCTGTAATTGGTAAGTACAACTGATCAAGGAAGGAACTTTAAGGAACTGTTTAGAAAAAATGATGATATACTTCATTCTTGAAGAATGTCAGTTTGCCGTAGCTTTATTTTCAGATTTGTACAAACCTAATGTGTCCTGTTTAGAACATTCTTGAAGAGAACAATAGGAAAGGGGATGGTAACGATAAGAATCCCTTTCTTATTTATTCGCCTGTTAGCGAGCGGGAAGAGGATATCGAAATCACTTTCATAGTTCGGAACATATCCATATCTATATATGTATCATACACACTTATAACAGCTTTTAATGTCGTTTTCATCATAATTTATATTGAGTAACCGTGTGTTAATTGATATGAAATGACCTGCATTGAAAAATTCCCAGGACAATTTGTGCGATGTAAAAGAAAAAACAATACGTCAATAAATAATGTTACGTCAATAATAGAGGTGTCTGTGTATTTGAAGTCTTCAAACTTTCACAAATATTTTTGAGACGTTATCATCAAAATAAAGACCATAACATGTTTCAGTATTAGTTATCTGCATAGTAGGTGCTAGTCCGTTAAATATCCCTCACTACTCAATCATAATCATCATCATCATCATCATCATCATCATCATTAATATTATTATCATTATTATTATTATTGTTATTATTATTGTTTTTATTATTATTATTATAATTATTATTATTACTATTATGATTATTATTATTATTACTTTTATCATTATTATTATTATTATAATTATTATTATCATTATTAATATCATTATTATTATAACTTTTTAATATTATTACCATAACTTTTTAATTTTATTATCAAAACTTTTTAATATTATTATCATAACTTTTTAATTTTTAATTATTATAGGATCCTAGCAATTTATTTTCAGCAAGTTAGAAATTGGAGGTAAATTTGTATTCTCGAGGCACACTTTATATACGTAAATCCTTATTCTGAAGTTAACGGCTGAATTTTCATCATTCTCTTTTCAGATTGCTTTGCCTGGAAAAAGAATGCGTCCTACAAAATGTGGTATACTGCTTTTTATATCGCTGTTAAGTCTTTATAAGGTAAGCTCTGCAGCGCCAACATCAAGCGTGGCAACATCCTCTCAGAAACTAAATGAAAACAGTGTGCAAAGTAGCACTGCAAGCGACAAAACGACTTTAAACACAGACTCTACCGTATCATCTACTAATTCCGAAAGTATAAAGGGCAATTCTGTATCAACTGATAACTCATTGAAATCATCTGGAAATAAGGGGACAGATACTATAATCTCAAATGCTATCGTACCATCAGGGACAACTGCAACCTATGCACAGAATTCAAATTCTAACACTACAAGTAATACAGCCACTGAGTCTCAGAAGACCGAATCTTTAACTGACAAAGTAACCCCGACACCCACAACGACAGAGGACCCCTTCGGCACTAACACAGAGGATCCGTTCTTTATCACAACAACTTCCACCACTACATCTATCGATCCTCTGGATGGCACAACAACAAATTCAAATGGACAGGGTAGTGGCGGCACAGGGGGGAAACAGTCAGCGGACATACCTACATTGCCAGACGGACGACGTAAGAATCTTTAGTGTTTTTCTCCATCTCTTCAAAATTTTAAGTATCCATAATATGTCAATTCAATTAGGTCTTGCGTAAATAAGTGTATGCTATCTATCCATATGTAAGAAATATGTGAGAAAATGACTATTTTATCACTGTTCTGTCGAAAATATTTAGAGTTCATCATCAAACTGTTTGGCCTGGGTCAACTATAAGCTAGCTAACTTCATTATTGCAGGCCAGTTTTCTGCAATAGGTTAGGCTATTTATGTTTGATTAAAGATAAGGTAGTGATGTTTGATGTTGTAATATATGCGTCGTCTCTATTGTGTATTGCGGAAGAGTACTTTCTAGTCTAGTCTAAAACTGAAAACTGCAATAAAAAGGAGTTTATTTGACAAATATAAGCAGAGATACGACAAATGCATAGTATAACGTTTACTAATAATCATAATAGTATGAAATAACATAATATTTGATAGGAATTACAATTTACGGTAGCTAATAAGATCTAATAATTCAAATTCATGACACGATCATTATTTTTTTACCTGTAATTATCATTAATGTCATATAAATATTATGTAATTCACACCGAGAAATAAACGTCTTGATTATTATCTGCATAATTTATAACTTAACTCAAATTCTTACACTTTGGTGTCTTTATATGCAAATTACGATCGCATACTCCAAATCTTTTCTTCCAGCATGTTCAGCTGTATTTAAAAAAGTTGAAAATATGAAAAACGCTTTTCGAGTGGCCACATCGGATGGTTTGTTCAGCAGAGTGATTCAATATTGTCCTCCAGGTCTGCACTGGCGAGACGATCAGTGCCGATGTGATTATCCAAAGCAAGCAGTAGATGTTAGTTGCAAATGCTGTAACAGAGGCTTCATGAAAAGCATTATTAATAATTATGATTACAAAATTCTCATAAATGGACAGTGGGTTGAGGCGTCTTGTAGAACACAATCACCAAACATGGTCTGGAATGAGGAAATATGCTCTTGTGACTGGGACCGTTCGGCATCAAAGAAGCAAAGAATGATGATTCAAAAACAAGTTGAAGTTCCTAGGTGTAAGTTTTTCGCATTTATCATGAACATCTATTTGAATTTCACTTTCAGTTTGTTAACGCCAGACAATTTCTAACACAAAAAATCATTTCTCCGAGTCAGATGTTTGAAATAAGGTGAATTATTTTACATACATACGTTGTATTTTAATAGCTCGGTAAGCAGCTAAATGTCATACATTTTGAAAAAAAATGCTGAATATGAAACAAGACAAGAGTCGATCTGAAGAGTGTGGTGATCTTGAAGAAATGTTAACTGAATGAAAATATTTTATGCTACTGCTATAAGCATATATAATATAACAGCTTATTTAATTTTTTATTATATATAACAGTCACTGACTTAACAGTATTTGTCAGGACATGTTCCCCATATTAACATTTTATATACAGAGGAAAATTACTTTCGAATTGGTTATTGTTCCTGGCAGCTAAAGTACATTTACATGCAAATACCTGCCATTGATAAATGCACATGTATATCAGTTGTAAAAAACTGAATCTTTAATTACTTGATTTGTAAAATTACCTCAAGCGTATGTTTTGGAATATTATTTAGCTATAAAGCTTGTTTAGCTTGTTTTAATCATATTACATATCCCTGTAGCTTCATTTTATGTATATTTCAGATAATACAGAATGTGTAACGCTACTTAACATGAGCTTGGATAGTAGTTTCAAAGACGAACAAAGTAAACATATCAAAAAACCTCTAAGGCCGAGAATATTGATGACAAAGAAAAGGGGTACGGTAAATGGAGGTATGCAAATAAGGAAGTCGCCATTTGAAATACCAGCCTTCCGAAACAACGATTTAACAAAAAACTTCTACCTGAGCTTCCGTTTTAGAGTAGCTGCAAGTAGTACGAAATCCGACCATGACATGTTCTTATTTACAAATGGATGTAACAATAGTCCACCAAGCTTTGCCGTCAAATTTAATCCTCGGCGAAGGATATTAACAGTTTTGTTTAGCACACAGAAGAAATCAGTTGAAGAGCGCTTAAAACCACGTGTGGTAAGTGAAAATAATTATACTAGTAATTTTCTTATGATTGCTATTTTTTGTCTTAATTTTAGAATAGCAGTATGATATACTAGTCGTGTTAAATCTCGATAAAATTGAGTTTGTTATTTACCTTTATCTTACAAACCCACACATTGACATATCTACAAATACTAACATACATACATACATACATACATACATACATACAAAGTAAGCTAGACAAATAGATAGATCCATAGACTGTCTTCACAGTTACAGAAGTTTTTTTGTTTTTGTTTTTGTTTTTGTTTTTGGTTTTTTTTT
>JACSZP010066344.1:0-11307 GCA_016161895.1 Pinna nobilis
CCTTATAACGTTTATCTACATGTGGTTATTACATCCCATACTATTATATCTGCACGCCTTATAACGTTTATGTACATGTGGTTATTACATCCCATACTATTATATCTGCACGCCTTATAACGTTTATCTACATGTGGTTATTACATCCCATACTATTATATCTGCACGCCTTATAACGTCTATCTACATGTGCTTATTACATCCCATACTATTATATCTGCACGCCTTATAACTTTTATCTACATGTGGTTATTACATCCCATACTATTATATCTGCAAGCCTTATTACGTTTATGTGCACGTGGTTATTACACCCCATACTAATATGTCGGCACGCTCTATAACTTTTATCTGCATGTGGTTATTACATCTCATACTATTATATCGGCACGCCTTCTAACGTTTATCTGCATGTGGCCATAACACCCCATACTATTATATCGGCATGACTTATATCGGGGAAGTATATGTGGTAAATACATTCCATACTCTTATATCCGCACACCTTTTTACATTTGCACAGTGAGTGCCTTTGCACATCAATACGCATGCCACCATGTATAGAAATTAAGATTCATGGCAAATATCGCGGAAGGAAACGTGCATGCATGGTCGTGGTCGAGTTCAAGGCTAATGATAGGTGAAAAACTTTACGTACATTTTGATTTCTTTTAATCTACAGTTATAGGTCAAATATAGGACTAGATTGTACGTTTGATTTTTACATTTATGCAAAATGGAAAACGAATTTAATTCGTTTGCATTTTGCATAAATTCATTTAAAAAAGAAGCACACTACAATATTGTTCGATTTTATCATTCTCAAACTTACTCTTCCACATGAGAAATGTATGCCTTAAACTTTTTTTTTTACTTTCAATGTGGATTTACTTACATCGAGTGCAGACGCTTCTTGAATAGTCGCCGTAAATTTTATAGCACATGACGATCTTTTACCTTGTCATCACAGTTTAAATGGTATTTATTTACTCAATTATTTTTTGAATTGTCGCAAATTTACGAGTTTGCATACCGTAATACGTATCTTGAAAATTGTTCATTATTAATCAGAGGACGTGTGTACTTCGTATTTGCCATGGGGAATCGAAATAACCGACTGCAATTGAACAACAATTTTGTTTTTGCGGCGTGTAAAAAAGAGATGAAAGAATATGAGTGAGACACGTGTCAAAGCCAAATGTTTCATTGATACGCAACCACATCCTTTGTCCCGAATTCAAGAAATATTATGCACCAATAATTGCGTTTTCCAATAGTACGATCGAAACATTCGTTTCTTATGCTTAACAATTCCTTACAATAGACCAAACATGTAGAGAAGGGAGGTAACTGGTATAACATCATGTGCGTGACCACTGCAGCTAGAATGCATGTATATTTCAAGGCTATTTTATTGATATTATTTATATGAAATAAAATATTTATCAACCGAAATGCAAAAAAGTAGATTTTTATCCACAATATAAAATTTATGTGGCACAATACCAAGGTATGACCGCACGATTCATGCTTGTTGCATAGTCAAAGTAGTACATAAAATTAAAAGAATTGATGGAGGAGACGTTTTGAAGTTTTTCTAACCTTGAATTTTTCTGTTTGATGACTTTTCTTGAATCGAATATCGGATGAGTCGAAATATTTTTCATTGTCCCTCGAATTTCGAGATAACTTTATTCGACAGTAAATATGAAGTTAATATAGAAACTGCAGGGAATCACTTATAAATATGACGTAAAAAGAGAAACCACTGTGTTAGATATCACTTATAGATATGACGTAATAAGGCAACATTTTTGCTAGGTATCACTTATAAATATGACGTAATAAGAGAAACCACTGTGTTAGGTATCACTTAAAGATATGACGTAATAAGGCAAACATCTCTGCTAGGTATCACTGATAAATATAACGTAATAAGAGAAACACCCGTGTTTGGTATCACTAATAGATATGACGTAATGAGAGAAACACCTGTGCTAGATGTCACTCATAGATATGACGTAATAAGGGAAGCATCTTTGCTAGGTATCACTGATAAATATGACGTAATAAGAGAAACATTTGTGCTAGGTATCACTTATAGATATGACGTATAAAGGGAAATATCTTTGCTAGGTTTTACTTATAAATATGACGTAATGAGAGAAACATTCGTGTTAGGTATCATTTAAAGATATGACGTATTAAGGTAAACATTTTTGCTAGGTATCACCTATAAATATGACGTAATAAGAGAACAATCTGTGCTAGGTATCACTTACAGATATGACGTAATAAGAGAAACACCCGTGCTAGGTATCACTCATAAATGTGAAATACTACTATAGAAATACTGTAACTTGGCATCAATTATAAATGTGACGACATGATAGAAACACCTGTGCTACACAGTCATGTAGTTTGTGAAAGTTGAGTAATTTATAACTCCATCCAAAACATTTTCTGAATTTCTTAAATTCCTTCTTCTTCCTCATCACGATGATTTGTGTTTCCGTTCTTAGTTTAATTTTCAGGAGAATTTGAACATGCCAAGTGTGCTTCCAACCACTATGATCTCTTGTCAAATTACTGTTTATGTAGTAAATACTGGGCGTTAGATCCTTGAGATGTGTGCTTAGTTATCCTCTCTAGGTTAGATAATGAAACAGAACTACGGGATATAGTTCATATATACCTAAAATGGAAATAAATCGGCATTGAGGCAAAAATCTAATGCACATCTGTAATCAGCATTAGAAGAAAAGGGTTATGCATAAACGGTCGTTTCGTTTGTAATATTGGAGCTGCTGTATCGGGGCTTGCTCAATAACATCCTACAATCATGAGAGGGGACATCATACTGCTTAACTTGTTACCGACAAACTCGTATATATACCTTACCGAAAATACCATGTGTTTAGAAACGTGTTCCTCGGGGTTAAGTTATTTTCTTTAAAAACTCTCAAACAAATGCGGAGTAAGCCCCTTGTACGGTGTATGAGCTAAGATATTAACCAGTATTAACAAATAAAACATATACATTGAGCTATCAAAATTTCGAAACGAAGAAAAATGACATGGACAAAACGAAAGAAGACACTACTACAAACAGTTATTCATACAATACATACAGCTGAACAGCCTTGGGTACATTAAGCTACACAGGAGGGTAAGCCAATTCTGCTCCACATACGTAATAAAAGATTACAACATTCTACTTTAAATATATGACAAGAATGAAATTATTAAAACTGCTAACTGTTCGAGTTTAATGCACGTGAATTTTATATTTTATTAAGTGTCATTACCAGTTCGAAAAAAATATATTAAACTTCCAACTTACTCTAACCCGACGTTAATATACATTATGCACAGGTCACTTATATATAATGCCCAATGCATATACAACACAGGTCACGTATATAACATGCACTATATGCATACAACACGGGTCACTTATATAACATGCACTATGTACTTACAAGACAGGTCACTTATGAAACATGCACTATGTACATACAACACAGACCACTTCTATAGCATACACTATGAACATACAACACAGGTCACATATATAACATGCACTCTGAACATAGAATACAGGTCACCTATATCACATGCACTATGAACATAGACCACAGACCGATTATATAAGCTGCACTATGTACATACAACACAGGCCACTTCTATAGCATACACTATGAACATACAACACAGGTCACTTATATAACATGCACTCTGAACATAGAACACAGGTCACCTATATCACATGCACTATGAACATAGACCACAGACCGATAATATAAGCTGCACTATGTACATACAACACAGGTCACTTATATAACATGCACTATGTACATACAACACAGGCCACTTATATAACATACACTATGAACATACAACAAAGGTACCGTATATAACACACACAATGTACATACAACACAGGTCACTTATATAACATGCACTATGTACATACAACACAGGCCACTTATACAACATACACTATGTATAAACAACACCGGCCACCTATATAACATGCACTATGTACATACAACACAGGTTACGTATATAACATGCACTATGTACATACAACACAGTCCACTTATAATTCATACACTGTGTACATACAATACAGGTCTCTTACATAACATATAATATGTACATACAACACAGGTCACTTATACAACATACACTATGTATATACAACACACGTTGCTTATATAACATGCACTTTGTACATACAACACAGGTCACTTATACAACATGCACTATGTACATACAACACGTCACGTATATAACACGCACTATGTACATACAACACAGACCACTTATACAAACAAGTCTATTAATCCCCTCGCGAAAAATTTTGAATCGATGGGTTACCAAAATTTTAGTTGTGTGTAAAATTGTATAAATAAGGTACCTGCAGATAATTTCAACCTTTATGTAGTATCATTCGTATATAGCGATCACTGTTATATTTTAAAAAGTCTAAATTTTTATTTATTTTATAACGGTTAACAAACAAGTTCAAATAACTTATTTTAATGTCTCTCGTCTGGTGTCGGCGTGCGGGGGTCCTTGTTGTGGGAGAAAACCGGAGTACCCGGAGAAAACCCACGTGTCCGAGCTGGCGACCAACCGTACCATCTCACATACTACCTAGGCAGATCCGAGGATCGAACCCGGGTCGCATTGGTGAGAAACGAGTGCGCTAACCACTACGCTACCCGGACATTGTTATATAAGATTCACGATAAGACAACTTGCATCAGAACTTGTCTGACCCGTTTTTATGCCGATACATCCTTCTATAAACAAGTGCTTTCAACTGTCTCTAATGGGATTACCAATCAAATAACATGGCAAATTGCTATATATGTATTATAACCTTTGGACAAAAACACAGATATTCCATGGGACAACTACCACATTACACTAAGAGGTGCTGACAGTATGTGTTCCTAACGAACTTAACTGTAACACTGTAGTTATCGGCGAATACTAGAACATGCCAGCTACACTGGTCCCTTGCTGTCATTTTAATTGGTCCCTTGCTATCTATTATTAGTGCGCTTTACATGTTTCATTAATGAGGGATATTGCTGATTACCACCTTCATTACATCATGAGGCATACTGGTCCCCGACCAATTCTCGCCAAGTACCAATTCTCGCCTTCTGATTTTAGCTGTTGCACTGTGGAACTTGCAAACGTGCATATTTTCAATGATTAATGATAGTTTGAAGGAAAAACATCGTTCTAATTTCTGAGGGAGTAAAACTAATGATTTCAAAAGTAAACTATAAAATTGGGGTAAAATAAAATAAGGTGGCGAGAATTGGTACTTGGCAAGAATAGGTCCTTTGCCAGTAATTATTGTAGTTATGTTAATGTCGCTAACAAAACAAGTTGCTCTACAAATAGTTTTTCAGTAGATATCATCTTTATGATATGATATCTGTTAACATGTTGGTTTTGATATAGCGGGTTGTCTTGTATATAGCATACATATGCTGAGTCTCCCCCATAAATAGGCAGATACCCTAGTTTTTCATGGAAATGTTAGATTCTCTTACGAAACAATGTAAATTTATTCACTGAAAAAATCTCATTTCCCTTTGAATTCTTTGTCAAAGTTTAAGCCTCCCTCATGATATTGAAAAATCTCTCCCAAGGAAGAATGGCATATTAACATATCGAATATCTTGTGTAGGTTAATTCTTGACACATGTAATGGTCTATGTAACGAGTGTCCGAGACACGACGAAAAGCATACCGCAAAGACAAATCGTTGTTTGTTCTTTTAATCATATTAAACTTGTGTCTTCTGTAAGTTTGATAATCGTATATCCCAAGTTTTAAAGGTAAAACTGACGATGACGTCATTATTCATTTTACTTTACTTGTAAAATAAGAGAGAGAGAGAGAAAGAGAGAGAGAGCACCTGCGCTTCCGAGGCAGACAATGCTTCCGTTAGGTCCTTGGTTTGTTCTCGTTTTTTGCAATATAAAGATGGGACAGTGACAACAGATTAAATGTGTAATGAAAGTCGTCGACACATAAAAGAAATTTTATTACTTTGTGACCCAAAGTGACCAGCATTTTACGCTACGTGACCAGTATAAATTATATTGCTACGTGACCCTAAGTGAAAATCATTTAATGTTACGTGACCCAAAGTGATTAGTTTTAATGCTAAGTGACCAGCATTTAATGCTACATGACCTAAATTGACCAGTATTTATTACTCCGTGACCCAAAGTGACACTAACTGACCAGCAATAAATGCTACGTGACCCAAAATGACAAGCATTTAATGCTACGTGACCTTATGTAACCAACATTAAATGCTACGTGACCAGCATTTTATGTTTCTTGACCCTATGTTACCAGCATTTGATGCTACGTGACCCATAGTGACCAGCAGTTAATGCTCCGTGACCCTATGTAACTAACATTTAATGTGACGTGACCAACATTTTATGCTTCTTGACCCTATGTGACCAAGATATAGTGCTACTCGACACTAAATGACCAGCAATAAATGCTATGTAACACTAAGTGACCAACATTCAATGCTACATAAACCTAACTGACCAGTATTTAGTGTAACGAGACCCTAACTGACCAGGTTTTAATGCTACGCGACCAGCATTTTATTCTACTTGACCCTATGTGACCAACATTTAATGCCATGTGCCCCTTAGTGACCAGTATGGACTGCATTTATTGGTACGTGACCGAAGTGACCAGCAAATGTCAAAGTGTGAGTAGAGGCTAACCTCTCAATATGAGTGAAATATTCTTGAATAGAACGTTGGACAACAACCGCAGTCACAAAGAAAAAATATACTACATTGTATATAGACATGAACACAAAGTATTAACGTTAATAATGAAATTGACTTATTCTTATCCAATTAGTAAATGGAGTCCAGTGTTTTCCACTTGTACGAGTATTTGTTCAACTATTTGTCGTCGAAAAGGAAGTTGAAGTTACCGGGGGGGCGGTCTAGTCAAAAATGAAAGACAAACAACAATATGACCCAAATGAGATATAATGCTACATGGAGTAACTAAATTAAAATACAGCAACACGAACCAAACTCAAACCGGGGTGAGTTAAGTTGCTCTGGAAGGGAAAGAAACTCCAACTCCACGCACGGCAACTGTTTGTTATCTATGTTGCAAATCCAGAAATAAGTCTTTTTCGTGTGTACTCCATATACAGGTGTCGTGAGGATACTGCTGCACAAGAACAGAAAGTTCAGAGTTCGGGAATGCAAGTCATCTCTTTGATGAATGTTAAGTTTGGTGCTCAACCGTCCGGTATTGTAAATCTCCAGGAGTATGTGAGGATATGATGCAGACCTGACAGTTTCTTAGGTGTCCTTTATTTCAAGTTCACTTGGATAGATGCAATCAAAATAGTCACCAAAATTTGAATTATTTGATGAAAAAATGTCATAAAGCAGAACGTGAAGTCAAATGATCGGACTAATTTCCTGTCATTTTTCTATAAAATCCCCTGTATGAAGAAAGCCTTATACGAAAAGAGAAATAAGTCGGCAATAACAGGAGTAACGTTAGTACCCATTGGGACGCCGTCAGTCTATTGAAAACTCCGCTCACCAAACACAAAACACAATGTTATATAAAAGCATGAAAATTAAGAGCTATGGTCTTCGATACAATTTCGCTTACTATTTGCGGTTTTCATTATATCGTTTGAAAATTTCCATAACAAAATTATCAGTTTTTACATCACTTTACTCGTTGTTTTGAATGAGGCCGTGATTTCTACTGTCAAGACAAATAAGTTAAAATCACTCTGCTGTTTGTTGAATTCTTAAACAAAAACGATTGTTTTTTACATGTTCGTCTGTGTTAAAGCTGATTTCATGGCTTTATTATTATTAAATAGGCCACACAATATAAACCTGTATGCTGACAGTTGTCCAGTTAACAGGCAACATGATATGACCTAGATGATACAAATCTCCTGCAGGTGACAGTGGGGTTTATGCCGTGACATTACGAAGTCGGGATACGTGATATACACCACAAGAAATTCATGTCTGTGGCATGACTTAGCATAATATACAGAATTTTTATAACACGTGAGTTTTTTATTGATCTATTTATTCATTGCACATCATTTGACTTGATAATAAATTGCCTTCCACTTCAATAACAGCGCGTTAAGACGATGACGGCCGTCTCTGGTTTCGTGTTGAGATTATCTGATCAAATACGACGTGATGTTGTAAACTACAGCGGCATAAAAAGATGCAGAACTCGGTGAACTCAGATAATTATTTCAATATTCTCGTGTTCATTTCATTTCTCCTCAATTTTATTGACATTATCACGTAAGTCTAGCTTGTAGCGATTCCGTTAACCTGTTTTTATTTGATGAAGGTGTTTCAATATGCCAAGTCGTACTGTCGTTTTTTTTCTAGTCATAACAATCGGACCCGCGAGTTCTATAGCTTTAGCTTTGTGATGAAAAGGTCCAACTTGACGGCTGCATTTAATTTCTACACTTCAGGAACGCAAACCCCTCTTAGTTTTGCCTTACATACGTCACCTTATATTTCTTATAATGTAATCACAAGGAAAGCAAAGAAATGCATACGAGAAAGCCTGGCTGACTGTCTTTTCTGACACATTTTGTACATGCTGAATGCCTTTTAATAGAATAAGATACCTCGAGGTCGAGTAATTATTCCGACGGCCCATTTCTTCGACAGTCCATTATTCCGACAGTCCATTTCTTCGACAGTCCATTATTCGGACGGTCAATTTCTTCAACAGTCCATTATTCCGACGGTCCATTTCTTCGACAGTCCATTATTCCGACGACCCATTTCTTCAACAGTCCATTATTCCGACAGTCTATTTCTTCGACAGTCCATTATTCGGACGGTCCATTTCTTCAACAGTCCATTATTCCGACGGTCCATTTCTTCAACAGTCCATTATTCCGACGACCCATTTCTTCAACAGTCCATTATTTCGACGGTCCATTTCTTCGACAGTCCATTATTCCGACGACCCATTTCTTCGACAGTCCATTATTCCGATGGTCCATTTCGTCGACAGTCCATTATTCCGACGATCAATTTCTTCGACAGTCCATTATTCCGACGCTCCATTTCTTCGACAGTCCATTTCTTCAACAGTCCATTATTCCGACGATCAATTTCTTCGACAGTCCATTATTCCGACGGTCCATTTCTTCGACAGTCCATTTCTTCAACAGTCCATCATTCCGACGGTCCATTTCTTCAACAGTCCATTATTCCGACGACCCATTTCTTCAACAGTCCATTATTTCGACGGTCCATTTCTTCGACAGTCCATTATTCCGACGACCCATTTCTTCGACAGTCCATTTTTCCGATGGTCCATTTCGTCGACAGTCCATTATTCCGACGATCAATTTCTTCGACAGTCCATTATTCCGACGCTCCATTTCTTCGACAGTCCATTTCTTCAACAGTCCATTATTCCGACGATCAATTTCTTCGACAGTCCATTATTCCGACGGTCCATTTCTTCGACAGTCCATTATTTCGACGGTCCATTTCTTCGACAGTCCATTATTTCGATGGCCATTTGTCTGACAGCCAAATTCTCCGACAGGTAATTACTCTGGGAGCAACTTTCATGCTGCCAATTGCGTGTGAGTTTCAACTGACCATCAGCTTGATTTCTTCACGATATGACTTGAATATTGTTGAAAGTGGCCAGTTTTTCTGAGAAATTTGTTCTTGAAATGAAGGTCCTATATCACAGTTGAAAAAGTATAACACCTCTCATTTCCCCCATGTTACAATAAGCCAAGAATAGGCCATTATTTTAAGCCCTTCGACAACATTCTATGACGTCCCGGTAAGATTCTGAGCGGAACATTATGATTTAGACCCTACGTAAAAAAACGATATTTAAACTAATATTCACTTTGGATTGAATATGAAAAGGATTTCATGAATTAAGGAGGGAAAGTAACCTTTGCAGATGCATTTAAGCTTCAGAAATCCAACCAGAAAACACCCATCAGACCAAGGCTATCTTCAAACATTTAGATTCAAATTCCTTTTGCCGAGCGTGCGAAATATAATTGATCGTTTGACAGATGAAAAGAAAATGCAATGTGACAGCATAATAATAAAATGTCGGAGTAATGACCGCCGGAATAATGGTATGTCGAAGTAATGGACAACCAGAATAATGGTATGTCGGAGTAATGGACCGCCGGAATAATGGTATGTCGAAGCAATGGACCGCCGGAATAATGGTTTGTCAGAGTAATGGTCTAACGGAATAATGGTATGTCGAAGTAATGGACCGCCGGAATAATGGTATGTCGAAGTAATGGACCGCCGGAATAATGGTATGTCGAAGTAATGGACAACCAGAATAATGGTATGTCGGAGTAATGGACAGCCGGAATAATGGCATGTCGAAGCAATGGACCGCCGGAATAATGGTATGTCAGAGTAATGGTCTAACGGAAAAATGGTATGTCGGAGAAATGGACCGCCGGAATAATGGCAAGTCGGAGTCATGTACCGCCAGAATAATGGTATGTCGAAGTAATGGACCGCCGGAATAATGGTATGTCGGAGTAATGGACCGCCGGAATAATGGTATGTCGGAGTAATGGACCGCCGGAATAATGGCATGTCGGAGTAATAGACCACCGGAATAATGGTATGTCGGAGTAATGGACCGCCGGAATAATGGAATGTCGGAGTAATGGACTGCCGCAATAATGGTATGTCGAAGTAATGGACCGCCGAAATAATGGTATGTCGAAGTAATGGACCGCCAGAATAATGGTATGTCGGAGTGATGGACCGCCAGAATAATGGTATGTCGGAGTGATGGACCGCCGAAATAATGGTATGTCGGAGTGATGGACCGCCGGAATAATGGCAAGTCGTAGTAATGGACCGCCGGGATAATGGTATGTCGGAGTAATGGACGGCCGGAATAATGGTATGTCGGAGTAATGGACCGCCAGAATAATGGCATGTCGGAGTAATGGACCGCCGGAATAAGTGTATGTCGGAGTAATGGGCCGTCGGAATAATGGTACGTCGGAGTAATGGACCGCCAGAATAATGGTATGTCGAAGTAATGGACTGCCGGAATAATGGTATGTCGAAGTAATGGACAGCCGGAATAATGGTATGTCGAAGTAATGGACCGCCGGAATAATGGTACATGTATGTCGGAGTAATGGACAGCCGGAATAATGGTATGTCGGAGTAATGGACCGCCGGAATAATGGTA
>JACSZP010066390.1:0-10055 GCA_016161895.1 Pinna nobilis
TATCCCAAATTTTCCTGAAAGTAACAATTTTCAAGTAATTAGGGATCATTTTATATTGAATTTGCTTTTATGAATCCCACATATTTATTACTTATATAGTTTTTGTCATATTAACCTGATACAGTCAGATTGGTTGATTAAAACAAAATTGTTGATGCTCACCTCTAAAATTTACCCTAGTGGTGTTATATACGCTGGCAATTTGCTCCATGCAAATGGAAAAGGAAAACTAATCCATATGTTTTTTATATTCGCTCTTAAATTCTGAGCTCAGCCAGTTTACGAGTAAAATATTATTGAGTGGGACGTAAAACAATATATATCTATATCTTTATGTGAAGGTAGTATATGTAAGTATGTATATTGTATTGGTGTTCTTACAGGAAAGGCGTATATTGATATATATATAACACTACTTTGTTTATAGATTCCTGGTACCAGTATTGTTAGGGGGCGGTGATGAACCCCCTCTGAAGAAAAAGAAAGATGACGAGTGTAGCGGTGAATTGGTCGATAAGATAGCATCAATGGTAAAGGAATCAACAAAAGTAGAGGTGGTGGAAGACTTAAGGGAAAAGGTGAGGACGTTGTGCCTTCAATCAGGTCCAAGTGACCCTCTTATACTGTAAATCCAGAAATTTTCGCGGAACTTTAATTTAGCGAATCGATGGTCATGTAATTATTCGCGATTCTATATTTTCGCGAGCGTGCATTTAAGTTAAAAGTTTGTGTTGTTTGATGCATTTTAATATCTGGTCAGTATATTTAGCGAGAGTTTTATTTTTGCGAGTAAGTGCTCTCGCGTAATTACGCCAAAATAAAATTCTCGCGAATAAAACTGGTTTACAGTACTCCTTACATTGGAGGAACTGGCAAGAATGGCTAGAAAGATAAATCATGATTAATCAAATACTTTTGAAGAACTTACAAGGCAGGCAAATCGTTATAAAACAAAGTTGGATATTCCTTGTTTCTGCCTGTCCGCACTTGGTGGAAAGGCTGCAGATGCTGTTACAAAGGCAATGTCAAAATGTCTCAAAGAGAAACAGTTTGATGCTAAGGTTGATGTTAAAAAATCTCAAAAAGGGGATCCTGGCCCTTCTCATCAAATTAAAGATTGTATTAAGATGAAGACAGCAAAAGGGAAATGAAACTTTCTGAATTTGGATTATATATTTTTGTTATAGGGGTGGTGATCACAGGCTAGAGTTAGAATTATTTTCTTCTATTATCAGACTTGGTGAATTATTTCATTTTGGACTGTTTATGAATGGATTTGATAGAATATTGAAATATAAATGTCTATTAACAATTATATAATTTGTGTTACTGCTTTGTTATATGGTGATATTTCTGACAGACCATTCATAATGGGATATGTCTGTTGGTAGAAACTATTTTATTTAGAGAGGTCTTAGTATTTAACATTCTTCAAGATAGTATCTGCTCCATTCTACCAACCCAAGGGACTCTGATTCCCTAGTGGATTTCCACGCGGGTTGTGAGTGGGGGGATCCTATACCCTTGTGTTACTTGGCTGTAGCTCTCTATATTTTCTATTTATGTTTTATATTTGTAATGTCTATTTTTTGAATGCAGAGTTTTCCAAGACATGACACCAACAGCTCAGCTTGTAACTTTTTTAGGATTCCTGAATGGGAAATGAAGAGTGGATTTGATCCTTTAAATGTTGAAATTAGGGAGGAGCCAGCTTGGTTGACACTTGGGGGGTTGGTCTTCCTCACTTGCAACTCGCCAATGTTTAGCTGAAGAGGTAATTTAAAATGAGGAGAGGTTTGATTTGCATAGTCTGCCTCTAAGGGATCCACACAAATTTGTTTCTGGACAATTACATACGTGTTTTGAAAATTGGGAACCTATTTTTCATGGTAATACTAGCCCCAATTTACTGAATATTAGAAAATGGTTGCAGTATGGTGTGGATGTGAGTGATTTCTTTCAACATTTCAAAGGGAACTATACGGGAAAATCTTTTGATAATGATATGCCTCCAAAACAATATTTTCAAAATGCCAGTTCACGTAAGAGTCATGTCGATTTTATCTGTACTGAATTATGTGAGAGGATAGCTACAGGTTCAGTTAAACTTTTGGGAAAGGTTGGTAATTGCCAGCCTCAAAATATAATAATACCTGTAACAGTCGAGCCCAGTAAACCTAGACTTTGTCATGATGAGCGCTTTATAGATCTATCGGTTAAAGACATGCCTTTCCAGCTTGAGACTTTGAAGGATGTTCATAGACTAGTGCATAAGGGCGCATATATGATAACATGTGATGAGAAGTCGGGGTATGACCATGTGAAATTGAGTGAGTCGTCGCAAACATACTTTGGCATTCAGTTTGGGGGTTTTCTCATGGTGTACACTACTCTTCCTTTTGGTTGGAAATTTTCTCCATTTATTTATCAATCTATTGGGATGTGTGTAACATCATACCTTAGGGGTTTGAATGTTAGTAATACATTGTACATTGATGACAGACTAGGGATTGCTGGTAAGGGCGTTGATTTGAAATTTGAGGCTAAGAAGTTCGCATATGTTATGATGGAGATATTGACTAGACTTGGGTACACTGTCTTTGAAGAAATGTTCCTTAGAGCCAAACACAAGTAAAAAGTTCCTTCGGTTCTAGGTTGATTCTGACGACAAGCGTATATTCGGATAAGAGAGAAACATTTTGTGAATTGAGGGAACTCATTTTAGCCAGTGAGGAAGTTGATTTACACTCATTACAGCGATTTTGTGGACAATGTAAATCCATGTCTCTTGCTGTACCTGGCTGTAAGTTATTCTGTAGGGAGCTTAATTCTGCAATTTCTTATTGTGTACGTAACAGTAGGATGGCTAAGGTTACAGGTCTTATGAAAGATGAATTAAAACATTGGAGGTTTTTAGATTCGTGGTCAGGTTGTGCAAAGTGGAGATCTGAATTTCACAAGCAGATTGAGCTATTCACCGATTCCTCTAAGTAAAAGTATGGCACCTCGCGTGAGTTACTTGCGGCTGATAAGACCTTAGGTGATTATAAGGAGGAAGGTGATGATAGACCGATTCATGAAAAAGAGGCCGAGGCGGTATTGAAATCTCTTGAGTCATTAGAGTCTTATTTGTCAGACTCTAGAGTGGATGTTTACACTGATAATATGGCAGTGGTTGGGGTTTGGAAGAATCAGGGTAGTAGGTGTAAGAATCTGAATTCATTGATGAAAAGGATATTCAGTTTTGTTTCTAGAAACAACATAGATTTACATATGCTATATGTACCATCAGCCTTGAATTTGGCTGATAAACCATCAAAAGAGGTTAATGCATGTGATACTATGCTTAGTGAAAGGACTTGGGACATATTTGAGTCTAAGTATGGTCCACATTCAATTTACCTTATGTCATTAGATTCTAATGTGATGAAGTCTGTTGATGGTAGTCCCCTAAGGCACTTTACTCCTTGGCACTCTCCAAATTCATCTGGTGTAAATATCTTTTCTCAAGATCTGAAAAAGAAGGGAATTTGTGTGTTTTTCCTCCGTTTTCTATGATATTCCCAGTTTTATGTTATTTAGAGGAGCAGTATGTTTGTGGTACTGTGGTTGTACCACAGATTTATCCAGTTCCAGTTTGGTGGCCAAAGTTCAAATATTTTGCGATAAGCTCAATAGTTATTGGTGAGAAAGGGGTGAAAGGGGTTGTAAAAATTCCCTCGAGAAAAGGTTTTGTGTTGGGTAATGTTGGCCTTAGGTGGCCTCTACAGGTTTTTAGATTATCATTTTAAAGGAAAACTTTGATGAATTCCTATTAGATAATGTAAATTATATTTGCAGGATGCTGGATGTGATATTGATTTGATTAGTATAGATGAAAGGTTGATGGAGTTGGATGGAAGAACTTTTTTCATCCGTACGGTTCAAGAGAAGAAACAGGTTACTTGACTCTTTTAAAAAAAATATTGTTGGACTGCCTGGGTGTCCTGGATTATTACATTGTAAACCTAATGATGTGAGAAAAATTTTAGTGTGGAAAGACTTGGTGGGGAAAACTGTCGTACATACTGTTAAATGCCCATTTTTAGGTATGAGGGGTAACCATGCTTGTTCATGTCCTAAATGCTTAGCATCAGGAACTGTTGAAGGTATTATTCATAAATTAATTAGCATTTTTGAGGGTTATGGAATGGGGAAGTTTTGGGTAATAGTATCTGAAACTGGTAATCAAGTGGCATCATTTATGGTTAACGAATATTTAAAATTGGTAAAAGAGGAACAAGCAAAAGCACATATTCTACCAAAACAGGCAAAACCAATATTTTTGACGAAAATTAGGGTTATTTCCTCTTTCATTGATAGGGAATTGATGAGGGTGGATCTATCACTTAGAGATAAATATATACTTTTGAGAGATCAAGCTTGGATAAAATTACAGTTTTTTGCTGGGGAAAGGGCAGGTGATCTTTCAACAGTAGTTTCACAGGAAGTAAAGATACTAAATGACCGTTTTGGATTGGTCTTTCAACACACTTTTGGGTAAAAACATTGAGGGGTGACAAGGGTAAAAGTAATACTTTTATGGTGAAAACATGCGAGGATAGAAATATTTGCCCAGTGAAAGGTTTGATGGATTTGTTGAATATTACAAAAATTTGGAATGTTGACCTATCAAAAGGATACTTATTCAGAGTTGTGTTAGGAAGTGGGAAAGTACTGGATCAGCATGTGACCTACTCTGTTGTATATGCAAGTTGCGCTATTATTGGCCTTATTGGGGATATATGAAGGGGAAACTCCACATAGTTTTAGATCAGGTTGTGCAATAACTATGGCATTATCAGGGTCGTTGATTCCATTGATCAGATGATGAGTCATGTTAGTTGGTTTGGCCAGGGAATTGCAGAATATTATACTAGAATGTATATATTAGTGGACTCCGATATTGTGGCATGTACTTTTGCAAAGTCAGCTTCATCTGCATATGATATCGAGCATAAATTCAGAGAAAAGGCTGATTTTGCTAGTTTAAAGAGGGCGTTTGATTGATCACGAGTATTTATATTATAGGATGGGAGCACTATATTTGCTAACTTTATATTCTTTATAACAATTTGGGTGGTTATATTTCAGTTATTACAGATAAAACCATTTGATTGGAAGGATAAAATAAGCTATCCTATATTATGGTTTATAGGATGTGTTTAAGATATGTAAAAGATGTGTTTAAGACATTTAGAAGATTTAACACTTTGGTATGTATGATGGTTATGTGCTTTAATTGATAAGATGGTATTGTATTATTATTTTATATCAGCATAATATGCTCCATATTTGTTTTGTAATTATTTGAAATGTCATATGTATGTTATTATTTTGAATAAATATTGTTCATGTCTATTGATCTTATTTTTTCTTTGAAACTGATTTACTGTATACAGGGTTATTTTCACCCTACTGCACTCGCAATGGTTTCACCCTTTTTTAAATTGGCCCAATATTTTCACGATTTAAGAAATGTGTTTACTATTTTGTATTAGCACAGTTTTGAATTTGCCCACTAATGCAGAGGGCAAAAATAAAATGGGAGTGGAAATATCCATGTATACAGTATTTTTGAGTTTTGGGAATAAGAGAAAAATTCCTTGTATAATATCTGTTTTATTTAATATCATAAATGAAAAGCATGATTAAAGTTAATATACTTGATAATAATAATTAAAAACAAAAGGATTCGTAGATTCATAGGGTCCATTACCAGGACAACTAAATATGAATGAATTTCATATGTATTAGAATATAAAGAAGAGTTGTATGACAAAATGTCATGTAAAAAAAAATGTAGCTAGTAGAGTTGTTTATATATAGTGAATAGATGATGTTTGTTACTGGAACAGATCTTGATTAGTTTTCCAAAAAGTTTATAGTTGATAAAATTATTATTGTTATAAGAAGTGATTACCTAAGGTGAAGTGTCACTATATAGGGAGATCCTTATAAATTGAAGTACATATTTATAAGAAGAGGTTGAAAGAAACCGGTCTTTGATATCCTTATAAATTGAAGTATATATTTATAAGAAGAGGTTGAAAGAAACCTGCCTTCTCTGATATCCTTATAAATTGAAGTATATATTTATAAGATGAGGTTGAGAGAAACCTGTTTTCTGTGTTCATGTATTGGAACACATCAAGTTAAAAGTTAGTGATTGAACTCGTGACCAGAGTTACCTACTTCTTGACATTTAAAAGTCATGATAGAAGTTTACTATATGGCTTTGCTCTTAGTGAATCCCTACAAGATATTATTGAATATATCTTTAGTGTAGTTTTATTTATATTACAGATCACCATGAGTACTTATCAGTACAATTCTTCGATTTACTTAGCAAAAAGTGAAAGCAACATGCATCAGTGCGATGTTTGCGGAAGGCGCTTCCACACTAAGGACAAATGTACACGGCATCGACGCAACGTACATGGAGCTGAAATCAACTGTCCAGAGGAAGGATGTTCGTACAAAGTCAAGAAAACCAAAGCACACAGAATGAGACAACACATTTTTAATGAACACACCAAGACAACGACACCACTTCCAATGACACCAGTTCCAACAACTCCAGTTCCAACAACACCATTTCCTCCAGAACCACTTCTAAAAACACCGCCAGCAAGACAGACACACACACCTACAACTCCAGCACTGGAAGGACCAGCAGCACTGTGGAAATCTCCTGAGCTGGACCTAGGAGATTTCATGGGCCTGGACACATCCTTAGACTTCCAGGATCTATTACAACCAATGGACTTGACACGCATTCCAAGAACATCATCACCACCTAGACAACAACACCACCAGACCACACAGACAGCTTAAGAACAACATCAGGACACCCAGACAACTACAGAACAGCACAACAAGAACACGCAGACAGCCATAGAACATCACCATAAGGACATCAGACCTTAAAGACCAGAACACTTCTCCACAGACCCAGCCTGCTTCTTTGCTGGTGCACCTAGCACCTATATGGAGGGAGTGACGGCAAGAGTACTAAGGGAAACGAGAAAGACGGCACAACAACAGAGGGAGGCGTACAGACGCAGATGGGTACATTTCCATACATAAACGAGAGAGTGCTGTACTGCCAGATGGAACCATTTAACTTCTGCAGGACACTTGGGTCCGAAAACCCCAAGCCATAAGACAGGCGAGTTCGACGACACAGACCGAGGGTGTAAAAGAGGACAAAGAGCAGACTGAACCATTAGATCTGAGAGTGAATGTAGAGGAGTGAGAGAGAGTGAGAGTGTGAATCATTATCAATTTTTGTACATATGTAAGTATATTTTGTATTTTGGAGTTAATATCTGTTGAAATTTTTGGGATTAGTTGCAGTTCGAGGGCGAACATTTTGTATAGCAGGGGGGTTGTGTAACGTGGCAATATATGTTGATATTCTATTTCAGTCAGTATGAGTGTTTGTGTGAGAGTGACGGACTATTTTATCTAACACATTTTTGGCTTTAAGTAAATCACATATTGTATATTCAAAATTCCATAAGTATATCTTTATTCTTGTTTAACTGCTATGAATTGCATGTATATTTATGCAGGAATTTAGGGTCATTAGGAAGTTCGCTCTTGCCCGCGGAAGGGGGGACCTGGTTAATGTTTTTGTCATCGTTAGAGTAAAGAAATATCTATTAATATTATACTTACTGTTAAGGTATTTTCATTATGTCATAACTTATCTCATTATCATTTATTGTCGGTTCGTATCACTTGGCAAATATTGTAATTCATATTCAGGCCTATGGTAAAACTTTCTCCATCGTTTTTTTGAAGCGCTACGCGCATGCCCGAGTTCTGACTACTTCCCATCCTTCGTACTCCGTACCAGTTGTTACGGACTCCGTTGCTACGTACTCCGGAGTACGGAGGATATAAGGAGGGGATTGGTCAGTACTCGGAGAGATGATATATATTTGCAGACGATTGCAAATACTGTAATTTCGTCGAGCTACAGCTCTGGTAAGGAAATCTCCACGATTAGGCTTATGTATCTAATTAAGATTGTATATCCAAAAAAGGGGGGCCTCTGTTGTTATTATTATTACATGAATTATCTATAAATTTAGGCAAATATATTTTATTTGGACAACGAAATGTTTGTAACCATAAATTGAAGTCGATTGATTACAATTCTCAGAACACATATCGTCTTATGTCTTTGTGTCATTTAGTATTGAGGTAATTATCAAAGTATTGTTTGATTTGGATAATCGTCACCAGATTATCATAAATGTTCCACAGAATCGTTACCAGATTCTGTTGGTATAAATACGCTACCAGTATTTTATAAACTGTTTATATCGTTTTGCGGTCACGTTACAATAGGTTTATATAGGGCAATATCTTTAAAAATCTTCTTCTCAAGAACTGCAAGTGTTCAGTTGATCAAATTGATATTGGGGCAACATTATATAGTGTAGATTCAAGTTCTTTTTTTCAAATGGTGGGCCAAGTTAAGTTTAAGGGGAATCGATTCAATTTTCCATAACGGAGCCGCAGCTTACTATCATCTCCCCAGCTTTAGGAGAATCTTTGAGGTATGGGGACGCCTAATCTTCTTTTACAAGCTATAGCTAATGATCTGGATGACTTGGGGCTAGTTCCGGGAATGAGGGCATTGGGGATAGTTGCCAAAATTATAACTGGCCCGTTATGGAAAATAATACATGTAGCAGACAATATCTTGGCAGTGATTCCACACTTAAATTCACTGAAAATGAAATTAAAAAGCTGGTCAGCTGATGCCAGTGGTCTTTTGGCATAACCAACAAAGATATTCTGTACTCCCTTTTTCAACCGGGTGATGAAAAACTTAATACTTTAATTCAAGAGGTCGTTGAAATCATGTGCACTCATTTCATGTTGAGTTTGCACAGGTGCACAAATGACATAACTTGTATGGTTGAGGAAGGTGGTGAACCTCTTAGAGTTGACTCTCGCTTCGTCCCATCTACTAATGTTGTAAGCGAGCGTGACTTTGCCGGGTTAGACCGGTTAATAAGAGAAATACCAAATGCCAGCACCATAAATATGGAGACAACTGTTCTCTACCTTAACAATAAAACAGCAGAATGGCTAAGTAAGCTAGATAATCAAGAAAAACAGAAATATTTAAATGAAGCAAGGGTAAGAGCTCCATCAGCAATCCAAAAATATAAACTTCGAAAGCTAAATATTTTACAAAATGAAAGTGATCAACTTTTTCATGAGGAAACTGATAAAAGACGTACAGAAGACAATAAAAGAGAGGAAATTAGAGAAGTAGTTGTAGAAATACAAAGGCTTGGGGTGAGTGGTTGTCTCCTTATCCTCAAGAGTGACACAATTAAAGACTACTTCAACAGGACAAAGCAAGGGAAGGCATTATCAGTTCAACAAATGACTGAAAATCTTAAACAAGTCATCAAAGATTCTTCAAATGCTACAAACTCGGTTAAAACAATTCATGAACAATCTGCAGATTTACATGTAAATTTAGAGGAACATGACCAGCGCCAGCATAGAATAAAAACTGCAAAAGACAAAATCTTTAAAAAAAATTACTTGAATTAGAGTCATCCAAAAGTTCAAAAGATGCATTTACTGTCAAAAAGGTAGCAAGAAAAGAAAAAGAGGGTCACAAAGCAAATGAACACAATAAATAAAAAATAAAGCCACATAATCTCCTTCATCGTTATTGTGAACATGTATTAGAAAATTAATGTACAAAAGAAAAAGTGACATACTTCGGTACCATTTTAGATATTATTAAACTTGATGAGGAAACACCAACTAACACCTTGTTTCTTATAGAATATGATGTAAATATCAATGACAATAATGATGATGATGACAATGAGGAGCCACAAACTCAATTCATCTCAATTAGAAGACTATTACAATGGGGACTTAATCCTCATTGATTAGAGAGCTATCTATGGGGCCTCCGTGTTTGAGTGGTTAGCGTGTTCGACTTCGAGCCGAGGGGTCCGGGGTTCGAT
>JACSZP010066429.1:0-11604 GCA_016161895.1 Pinna nobilis
AGCAGACGGATACGAATCTCCCATAATTCCCACAGAGAGACCGGAAATGAGTCTACACGGAATTATGTTAAAATTATTTCGATATGACCTTATGACCTTATGAAGAATGAGATACTAAATCAAACCGCAACTGTTTTATGAGAAAGATTGATAGTTTCCAATAGAAATAACAATTCATGTATCTTAGTAAATGAATATTGGTATGACTTTCCCTGCTTTTATTTAAATATCAGGAAGATTAACCTGCTTTTATAGACTCCCAAAGATTGCAAGACCCAAGGGAAGATGCAGAGGGCCAATTATTGTGGTCTCCTAATTCAGTTGACACGTATGTCACAGTGACATGTATGGGAACACTGTTTTGGTGTCATACATTTGGGTCAAACAAGTCATGTTGTCATTTTATCCAGTGTGATATAAGGTAGTTTAGACTGTGTTAGGTATACGGGATATCTAATGACAAAAACGGTCTTTCATGTGTTGATAGAGCTTCTGTGTAAACCAATACAAACAATAACTTTTATTATCATGTTGCACATTTTACGTTCTCTTCGCAGTATATTTTCTTTCTCTACCAGCATTGTCTACATTTGTATCTTCAAGTAGCTTTGTTCAAGGCCGACCAGGGAGATAAACTTTTACTTTGTCGAAATGATTTTTAATTTTTTGTCAATTCCAAACTTTTTGTGAAAGGTATACCCATGTTTGTATATTTAAAGACTTAATATTTTAGGCAGTGGAAGTCTGTATGGTGAGTGATGCAGTTTCAATCGATGAACAGAACCAAACCAAGCACAATATTTGAGTTCGAAACACAAATAATTATAAATTATTAAATAATTTTATTAATTATAAATAGTGAACGGGGTAGAATGAGATGTTCCAACACCGGGTAGAGTCTCCGTAGGGACGTAGATTCATCTTATCCTCGACTGATGTTCTCATTCTAATAGTGAAAGAACAGTCAAATGCAAATGCTATAATAGAGGCATACTACTATGGCTGGTGATTGCTGGTTTGCTCTATGGGACACTTACTTATTGACTTATTACTGTGTGTTCAAATTTCTTTTTGTACTGTTCAAATACAGCGTGTTCTGTTGGGGTAAGCATTCATACCTATTTGCCAGTTTATCATGGGGGCCTCGTGGTTAGCGTGTTCGACTTCGAATCGAAATGGTCCGGGGTTCTATTCCCGCAGCGCCACTCCGCGGTTGGCCGTCCCTTTCTTTCGGATGAGATTGTAAAAACCGAGGTCCCGTGTCACAGTAGGTGTCGGCACGTTAAAGAACCCTCCCTGCTCTACAGGCAGCGGTGCCGAGCACGGGCAAAATTTGTCGACGTTCATTGGCACATGGTGACGTCTCCATATGAGTGAAATATTATTGAGTAGGACGTTAAACAACAACACAACAATGACAACAAGTTAATCATGATGTTCAAATCAGTATTTTGACGTCGTGTACACCTTGCATTAGAAAATAAGTCGTGTGGGTCTACATTTAGATCTATTCTTATATCATTTTCTTCCAGTCTAGACAATATATCAGTAATATGACTGCGCCCCATGTCAGATGTACAAAGCTTGCGTATAAATATGCATGAGCAAAGAGACCGTCCGCAAATAAAATTGTGACTGTCTTGATGGAAAACACAGGCGCTGGAGTCTGGTGTCAAGAGTCAAATTTGACATGCAATTGGATATTGAATTGTTGTTTAACGTCCCACTCTAGAATATTTCACGTACATGGAATTGGATGATCAACTATTAGAAATAGAAAATAGTGGGTGATTCGGAAGAAAACAAATTGTAGTAAACCAGTTGTTCAACAATCAGTTTTGTATACATGTGAGCTTCCAGTAAGAAGTAAAAAAAACCGGTAGGTCAATAGTGTTATGTTTACTTGTCGACACCATACTAGTCAAAATTAGCATGTCAAGAACTTGTTCGAAGCTGGTTGGTCAACATACAGTAATACATGGATGGCAAGTACTTGATGGTACCTTGTTGATCAACATTCAGAAGTCATATTTTTGTCGGAAACCATATGAACAATTTTAAATCTACACTATATAATAACGTTCCCATATAAATTACACAATCTTTACATTAACTTTTCTTCAGGTTTCCAAAGATATTTTCCTATATGAACCTATGTTAAACGTTGGTACCCTATTATAGCCCCATCTTGACCCTGGTGGCAACTATATGAACAAACTTGAAGTTACACTATGCAATGGTACTATAATATTAAGTTGAGAAATTATATATCAAATGTTCTTGGGAAGAGGATTTTCAACGATATTTTCCTGTAAAGGCCCATGTTTAACTTTGGATCCCTATTGTGGCCCCAATCTGAACCACAGCCCTGGGCAACTATATGAACAATTTATTCTACATTATGCAATAATTCTACCATATCGATTAGATAAATTATAAATTGACTGTTCTTAAGAAGAAGATTTACAAAGTTATCTTCCTCGGGGATCGCACCGGAGAGCGACGTGAGTGATATAGTCTCCCTACACCGGTTCGAGTCGCCCTCTATCGACAAAGATGAAGTCGCCCTACGTTTCATGAAAGTCCCTTGTCCGCCATTTTGAAATTTGTTTATCTCCAGTAGAGCGAGTAATTTTCACTTGAAATATTTTCCAATCGACACCCAAATTAATAAACAATCATCAACTTTACCCTTGCCGATGAGCATTTACTGATAAGACCTACTGGGTTTGGTAATAGTAACAGATGTTAGAACGTCATGCATCAATTGTTCTCACCTGCATTCACTCAAATTTAATTACCTACTGGAATTAACGTGTCCCATTTACCCACGCTCATTATTTTTGCCTGCATCCTTTTATAAAGTATAACTTTTCATTAATGTATTGTATTGTTGTTTAACATCTCATAATATTTCATTCATATGGAGACGGCACCATTTGCCAGTAAAGGAAGACAGATTTTGCACAGGCTTGGCACTGCTGGCCTTAGAGCAGGGAGGGTTCTTTAATGTGCCAACACCTACTGTGACACGGGACTTCGGTTTTGTCTGTCTTATACGAAAGAAAGGGACGACCAACCGTAGAGTAGCGCTGCGGGAATTGAACCCGGACTCTTCGATTCGTAGTCCAACACGCTTACCACTCGGCCACGAAGGCTCCAAAAGAGAATGTGATCTGTACAACGTATGCAAATTTTTGATAAACAAGTTTGGTCGCAGACACATGTCAGTGACTTCTGAAATTATTAACGGAAAAACTTTTGATTTCCTGTCGACAACTCCTGGGACAAAGAATGAATAAAGATAAAAGCTTATCCGTAATCACGTTATGCGTTAATTTCCAATTTTTGAAATTGCTCAACTTGAGTTGTTAAATGGTCATTTTAGATATTAGTTATTTTATTTGGATTTCACTTACGAAGGTCAACTTCGAATGCTTATTCCCCCATGGGACCTGTTGATTATCATTGTTCCGTGTCTGTTTCCTATTCATAGGATTTGAATATTATTGCGTTAAAAGCGAATAACTAATATCTGTCATTGAATAGTACCAAACCTTACCGCCAAATTCCTACTTACTTTATTTCAGGCATCCATTGCAAAAATGGTCAAAACATGATGACCATGATGCAAATTAAATTGCTATAATGATTGCACTTTATGATAGAGTGCAGATAAATAGTTTCGGGAACCATAAGAGGACAAAAATACCGTTGGATGGAAAGGCTCATTTTAGGCTTCTATTATATAAGTAGTACTGGTGACTGTTTCTTTTATAACAAAGAATTGGCAAAGCGGCCCTTCAACGGCACACGACAAACTGATAAAATAAATCTCAAATAATACAACGCTTACATACAATCATGATATTAGATATATTTAAATCAGTTCACTTATCTCTATGGTCATGCCATTATCTTACCATGGTCATATATTAATATGAAATAAAGTGATTCCTAAATTGCGAGCGAAAATTCTGCACTTAAAAAGCATATTTTCAGGTCTATTTCGGGATTGTTTTTGTATCATTCTAAAATCTCAGTTTATCTTTAACTTTCATGAGAAAAAATGCACAATAGCAGAGTATATACTGTCAGGTATGATATGGCTTTCTTGATTTTTCTTAGATAACATGTGCGAATCAAAGATTTCTTCCACCGGGTCGACATCTGTGGCTATGGTGTCCAGTAATAAAAGGTTGATGAAGCCCCTAGCTTAAAAAAGGAAATACAGTCTGGGGGCTTTTTCCCCGTACGTCAGAGGAGGTATCAGATTTGCTGAATACGAGAACGATTTTATGATCTGCATTAAGTGTACATCAATAAAATTCAAAATGGGGACAGGAGTTAAACAGAATACGCTGTGATTATTATTGGATATCATTGGATATTTATTTACTCCACATTTTATGTATAAAACACAATTTAAGTGAACCACATTCATTTAGATGCATTTGAATGATATGTTTTCAGGGATCTTCGTAGCATATTGCATATCCTGTATGAATTTGATATTCATAAGCAGAAATCCTGATAATTGCTCCTTTGACACCGTCTTCCTTAAATATTCTTTGGTCATTCCCAAGAGAAATAAAGTTCCGCTTCATAGCTCAAGATTGGTAGTGTGCAGCCGATAGTCTGAGAATACATGTATTCGTATGTCCACGATGACGACTTTTAAACTTTGCAGTAGGTTGCTTTAGGTGGAGTCAGTCTTAACCTAGGTGTTCATGTACCGTTTCCTTTTAAATGAGAAAAGTAATGGGGAGGATTGGGAGGACAATTTATTGTTGTTATCACAGAATCGTGTTCAAAGTCGGGATGTTATTGACTTATTTTGGTACCTCACATTTTAATGTCTTATATAAAGGACATGTAAAATCAACTGTGAATGAATTGAAAACCCAACCATAGATATCTTAGCGAAGTGTTCTGGTGTGTGGACCATAACCTTGTAGGAATAGTAGAATTGTTGACTGAACTTACATAATAAATACATCAGGAGAATTGCATATATATTAGAAAAAATGTTGATACACACTTTGGTTGTTATCGAAAATCATCTAACTCCTACTGAAGAAATTTAATACTACTACCTGAGTGAATTCAGTTTCCATCTAGGATCCACTTTCAGCAACATGGGGATATAACACCCATTTCCTTTAAGACATCATTATCCCTTCAAAGATTGGCAAAATTCTGAAAATCTGTTTAAGAAATTTATTTAATACATGCCTTAGTATTAATTCCATTTCCACTTCAAAAATGAGTAAAATGAAATTTGTAACAATCCTGCAAAATCTTAAAAACTTCAGTTACAGTGTATTGTCAGTAAATGTCATTACTATTGCCATACCTATCAACTAATGTAAGTATAGACTGACCCTTAAATGTACAAAACCAATGCACTCGTCATTTAACATAACTTTTAAACATCAAATAAAAAAACAAACCCAATAAATTAATCTAAATTTATACTTGAAGAAGGTTTGTGATAGGGTTAAATATTATTCAATAGTTTGTGTTTCTGGTCATCAAACTTTGAACATAATTCAAAAGAGGAGCCCTTACCATCTCCATTCTAGGAGATCCAGTCAGTGATTCTAAAGACATATTGTACAAAACTAGTATTGGTTGTGAACATGAGCGCACAATGCAGACATATGTCTTTGGTACAGGTGCGCTAATCAGTACACATTAGCCGACATTATCAAATGCAATTTATCTGGATAAAAAGAACATAAACATACACATAAGACAATTATTTGCTAAACACAAGTTATAATATGTTGTATGCAACCTTTTATCTTGCTGATGACCAGTACTGTAAATGAAACATGCATGCATGTAATAATGTAACCCATCTTCATGTTAATATTAATCATTACCAGAATGGCTATCCACAGACTCAATGGCATTTAATTCTGCACAGAGACCGAAGGACCACTATGGGAACCCCTTCTTCATGATTCCTTTTTTACTTTTTCTTTCTTTCTTCTTTTTTTTTTATTTTGGTTTTTTGTTGTTGTTGTTTGTTTGTTTTTTGTTTTTTTCACTTTATTTTTCATAAAGATACAACATTTAAGTACAGTAACATGTGAAAATAAACAGCAAAAATATATCATATATATCTTATACAGTGACGTTTAATTACAAATGTACGTTTGTGGTATTCTGTGTCAATAAAACATATACAGCAATCTTAACATCGGTACAAAGGACATGTAACATCCGCCATGGAACTTCATGTAATCATGTAAACAGGTAATACAAGTCCTCAGATTTTTCTGAGGAAATGAACTATTTCTGTTTATTTAGTAATTGCCTCGTCATACAACACTCTATTTTCAACAACTACTTTATAGGATACATGTGTTATGTAACAAACATGAAAAATGAGTTACAACAGTTGTCGTCTAAACATTCTAAATTATACTCTTTTTCGCTAAGCAATCGATATAGTAACAACATTACAACAACTTTTAACGAAATCAAATTGAATAAAGCAATCTGAGAGAATCGCATGGCAATACATCGTCTCCTACTGGTATGGAAATCAGTTGATGAGAATTTGATGCATACTTAATGGATAATTTGTTTAAAATGTCATAAAATAATACTAGTTTAAACATTGCTTTTTAGCGACCAAAAAACAAAAATGCTGAAAACGAAGTTTTTTCATCGATTTTCAAAGTCCAAGGGACATAACACAGCAAAGAATCAGCGGACCGGAACAAAAAACAGATCTGCACCATGTCATGGTTAAACGATGTACAAATATCAAGCACATATCAGTAGGCACTGCAAAAAAGTGCGGAAAACTGAGTTTTTATTCTTATTTTCAAATTTCAAGGACAATAAATCAGCAAAAAACAACGGACCGGAACAAAAATCAAACTTAACTTGAACTTTATCACTGAAAAGCAAAATACTTAATATCAAATGAATATCAGCAATCACAGTGATACAACAATGGAAAACCAATTTGACGGGCTGAAGGACAGAGTGCAAACCTTAAGTTCCTTTTAGTGAATGTCGCCGGTAGGGGACCAATAAAAAAAAACATTCAATAATCAATAATAATGCCAACTACAGTTATTAGGCTTATGGATCATCGTTGAAAATTTTAGTGGCATCGAATGGGTGGTTGCTGAGAAAACCTGTTTAGAATATAATAACGATAAAAATCATCATCATCATCATCATCATCATCATCATCTTCACCATCATCATCATAAGAGGTTCATTCGACAGTTGTCGGATGACCCTAGAAATAAAGTGATCAATACTAATTTTTCTACTGATTAAAAAAGTAACAATGAAAATTAAAACATAATAATTCCAAGACTGAAATTATTGTTTTGTAATAATTAATCATGCGATTGGCGATTTGTGAGTAGGGTTAATTTCTTTAATGAAATACCAAAGTTACATTTTACTCTAAAACTTTAGATCCACCTGGTCAGAAAGATAGATTATCCTTGAAAGATACGGTGCATATGTTCTTCAGTGCACTGGCTACATAATCATAATTTGTCCTCTCTGACACAAGTTCAGCATGATCACAAAGTACTCCGAATTATGTAAATACTATTTCTTTTTTAAAAAAAAAGTTGAAACGATGAACCAAATAGGTATGCACTTCATTCACGTATTTCTTAGTAGATACGTTCCAAAAAAATCCCAAAGGAACAAGTAAAACACAACACAAAGTTTGTACATTAATAAAATTCAAATTGGCCGCCCCGCTGTGCGATTGTGAAGACACAGGATGTGAAAATGTAGATAAATCTGAGTAAAATGTTATAAGAAATTCACGCATGTGGTAGCTGCACATGGGCATACGTGTGTATGTGTGCACAAGTGTAAGGTTTACAGTAAATACTTGGTTGTTATCACTTCCCCGCGTACCGTCCCTATCCACACACAACCATCCTTCCCCAAACACAGAGAATGTATCCCCGCGGATAACCCCTCCACTTTATATGTTTGTGTACACGCGCCATCTTCACTAAACACGTGCATGTTATTATTTAACCATTCACAAATCAGTATGTAGCCGTGGTCGTCCCACACTATAGCGTGTGTGACTTCCCATCACAGACAGCGTGAACATTCCACAACCAGTTACGAGGTGTAAGCACGGCCGAGTCCAACTCCAGTACAAACATACCATCGGAGGAGAACTTCTTAACATTGTACGCCAACCCCGACCCTACACATGCCAACACATCGTCATTCTGTGTGGTTGATATACCCCACACTGTACCTGGTGATAAATCCACAAATGTACTTATTTGACCCTGTCCGTTAACTTTGTAAATAACCTGCTCTCTAGTGGACACTAGAGCGTCACAGGCTCCAGTAACAGCTGTGACATATGGCTCACCGGGCAACTTAACTCTCAGCTTTGGTTTCCCAGTCTTATCCACCAGGAGCAGTGTACAGTCTGATGTACCCACCCAAAACATGTCGTCTGCAGCGCTGATACTATAGACAGTGCCTCCTTTAGGTTTATACCGATTGACGACTTCCAACTTCGGTCTCACTGGCGGGGGAGGATTCACACTTATTCTGGCTTTTGCAATCTGCAGTACGGAGGCGTCAGATGGGGGGTCGGTAGGGTTGGTTTGATTTGCATCTTGTAAACTATTTAGGCGGATATATGTTAGTGAAAAATTAGGCGCGTTCGTTTCCAGTTCTTTTTCATTCTCAATAACACAATTAAGAACAGCCTCCTCGGGAATAATGACCAATTTGCGCTCTAAAAAGTATATTACTTCATTCAGTTTATCATCGGGACCATTCAGCTGTGCTTTTTTCATTTGAATTTTTTGTTTAAAATTTTGCTTCAGAATTTCGGCCTGTTTACCGACCTTAGCAAATTCATGCCCCATATGATCAGATGTGGAACATTCTTCACATACATTCGCACTGCAGCTTTTACAATAAAATTTGAACCTTTCGTTGTGTTTCTCACAACAAACTTTAAAATGAACTTTTTCAAAAAGCCCATCGAATACGGGTACAATAATGTGTTTCTTTAGAATCCGTAAATGAGCTTTTCCACAGTTATCGCATAGTTTTGCAGAGCAATCCCTACAGTACGAATTGACAGATTTTAATGTCTCACACTGATCACAAGTTAACTTCACTTCATCCTGAGCAGATCTTGAAGTGGCCATCTTCTTTGAAATCTAGTCTGATACCTGTAATTAAAAGAACCAAATGAATTTCGCAAAGAAGAAAATATGTGTTTTATAGTGATATTGTTTAGATTTACGCCAGGCTCTTCAGGTTATGTTGTTGTTTAGGGTCCCTTCCTAGAATAATGGACTTATACGTAGAAGTCAATATGTGTCGATGACTTGCGACAAATTTTGCCAATGCTTGTCGCTTATAGCCGTAGAGAAGGGCGGATTATCTAACTTGACAAGTGACTTGACAAGTTTTACTCTCTCATCCACAAGACAAAAACATTCTATCGAAATGAGGGTTTGTGTCGAACCCCGGGTCTGATGATCAAAAGGCTAATGCGCTAACCACTAGGCCACTATGACTTCTTACAGTTTTGTGATACAGAATTGATTCCCGTCCAGTCCCAATGCTCCAAAGAGATAAACATGCGCGTACTTTTAGCTATATTATCTGGAGAACAGTCATAGATAAAGCCTCAGGGTTAGGTTAAGGGTGACAGGATAACTTTGCATAATAAGACTCTAAAAAGGTAGAGGCAACGATCCGTGATCGATCTCATAATTCCCACAAAAACTGCAAAATAAGGCGTTGGGCAAACGCTGGATACGCCAGGTGCCTCGGAGGAGTAAGCATCCCCTGTTGACCAGTCATACCCGCCGTAAGCCCTATGTCTTGATCAGGTAAACGGAGTAATCCGTAGTCAAAATCAGGGTGCAAAAAACGGTCTAACAACCATTATGGAACATGTCAGACAGCATTCGACCGTATCGGCAAACTAGATCATTGTACCGACCGTAGAATTTACGAAAAAATTACTTTAACCGAGACTGTTGAAACCCCGGTAACATACACTTGTTTGTCAGTAGCCTACCTCGATTTAAAAAGAACTGTTCATATACTGAACAGGCTCTAGCGTACCGAATCAATTGAGAGATATAAACTCCATATGCAGGCGAGGACGGAATATTACTACATTAATATGGGAAGTTGACAACGGTGAAACTGAAGTCATCCCGTTCATCATAACGTTAAGTTGTCAGTTTACCGTAAAGGTCTATTTTCAGTAAAGTTTCCAAGTACGAAGCAGACGTAGAAGACTCTTATTTCCCTCATTTTCAACTCTATTTACATCACCAGTAATGACAGGTCAGGCTGGAGTTGAAAGAAGACGAAGAACAAGAACACGTAGGTGTATTATGAAAAAGATGGTCTACATTCAGGTACTGTAAAGTTTGCTCGTAATTAAAACGCTTGGATGCAATAGTAGATGTATATTTTGAGGAAATACAGGGTTTTAGATTTGCACTTAGAGTATGCACGAATACAAGACTTAACTTTTTTATGACATAAAATGTTGCTGATATTGACGGCGTCTATCCCTTTGTTTGTAAACTTAAGTTTCAGGACCTGCAATATGATTCGATTCATGCCTATAATTCAGGTTTGTGTATAATTTAAGAATTTTAATAAGTTATTAGCGTACACCCCAAACATCAGTATGATCGGAAAACGGTCAATAGCAATGTTGAAAAGACAATAGACCTAGAAAGGGAAGTTGTGTAAAAGATTTAAATAGGGTTCCAATGCACTTTCATCGCCGTTATGGAAGGTGAGTTTGGTGCATATCGCCTTAAATTAAATCATAATTAAGTTCTTATTAGATGATGTATATCATTACATTCTCCCCATCAGTAGTAGAATTATTTCCCGTTTTCACGGGAAAAGATTTAATTGTCAACCCTAGGGTGATGACATGCTATACGGGCTACTCTGGAAGTGTTAAGTTCAGGAATCTTACCCCCTGGGACAGAGGTTTTCTGTCAAACCCTCAAGGAAGGGGAATATTTTTTTAATCATTTACACTTAATACACAGAGGAACCTCGCATAGAGACCATCTCGCAAAGGAAACCATATCGAAAAAAGCTCCATCAAAGTGAAGTACCTGTCATTTTTCTATACCATTACCACCTCACTTCATCTCACCAAGCAGACTTATTTTAGTCAGTCACCTAAGTGATCGTAATAGCAAGGGTTCACTTTAGAGATTCCATTGTATTATTGAAACCGTTTATACCTATAGATTCGTGAAGATAGTGCTTGGTTCTTATTGTATGTGTGATATGTAAACATAGATCACGGAGTAATTTTAATTTAGTTCTATATTCCTCATGCTTAATTATCTTTGCCAGTAACTACTTTCCTTATTGATTATACAACTGGGTAAAATATGCAATTGTTTTGCATCTCACATCGATCATATCTACAATATCACACCCTTACTGTGTAGCCTGGTAGTATTGTTGTTTATTGTCCCACTCAAATGTCTTATATTACATATTCTGCTTATGTACGGTATTTATGGTGGTAGGTCACGGGGGATTCGGAACATCAGTTTTGCCTTATCA
>JACSZP010066486.1:0-12256 GCA_016161895.1 Pinna nobilis
AAATCTGATGAAAAGTTTTTGAGTTATCTGACGGAAACCATGTGTGCAGACAAACAGACAGACAAACAGACAGACAGACAGACAGACAGACCAAAAACAATATGCCCCCCGATCTTCGATCACGGGGGCATAAAAAATTTTGTTTAAGGGATTCAAGGTCACTATAACATTTAATCAATTATAGTAATCTGAGTATTTCAAATATGAGCACTAATTGAACAATATCAAATAATGTGCTACTAATGTGCGACTAAAATAAAGTCAGATCGGTCTTGATGCTGTACAGCCATAGCACTACATGTATGGTCTTTTAAGACAGATAATTTATACCCTTGACTAGGTTACAGATCTTGACATACATGTACTTATAAAGCATAAAATGTGTGTGTTCTAAATCACTTAGTTGTGATATGTTGTATAAACAAGACCTGGAATTATCTCCTCTGTTACTGCAGCTCCACCAATCACATGTCTCCTCTCCAAAACACAAACCTTCAATCCGGACTTTGCAAGATATGAAGCCTGTACAAAAAGTCACCCAAATATATATAAAGATAGACCTCTTATATTAAAAAGTGCAAGTCAAGACATTCATTTCTATTTGAATAAATTGTTTGTGACTTACAGATATACATTGTACTGTATACAGGGTTATTTTCGCCCCCCTGTTATTTTCGCCCTAATACACTTGTAAACAGTTTCGCCCCGTTTTAAATTCGCCCAATCTCGTCATAATTCTATTCAACGAATTTACCGTTTTTAAATTTGCCCAGTTTTGAATGCGTCCATTGATGATGAGGGCGAAAGGGGCAAAAATAAAACGGGAGCAAAAATTTCCCTGTATAAAATATATAGCATCAGTATTTGAATTAGAAACATGTACATTGGAACCTCGCTATCAATACCACCCGAGTGTCTCACTAAAACTGGTCTGACTACTGAGGTGGTCTCCTAAGTGAGGTAGAAATGCTTTAAAATAATGACAAGCTCTCCTTACTGTGAGGTTGTCTCCTCGGTGAGGCGGTCTTTAAACTGGGTTCAACTGTAATTGCAAATCATAGCTCAGTTGAGACCAGACTACTCAAACCATATCAGTAACACCTGGTATTTGGTATAATAATGAGGTGGTATTTTATGTAATGTTAAAATAGCCCAGAATATTGATAAATAGACAATTAAATTAACTGAGTCTTGTAAGTGAAGTGCCTTGAAGGCATGTTTAGAGATTGTCTAGTAGGTTAGACAGGCAGACATAATTAAGAGAGGCAGTCTTTTATTGTAGAATCTTGTAAGTGAGGTACCTTGATAGTGAGGTTGTCTTGAAGTTCAGAATGTCTCATAAATGAGGTGGTCAGTTATTTTGTGAGGTAGTATTTTATTGTGAGGCTGTCTGACTGGTCTTGTATTGTGAGGCTTTCTTTAGAGTAAGGTGGCATTGCAAAAGATATTGCCTTTAGTGAAGTTGTCTTGTTAGCTAGGTGGTCTTGTAAGAGAGGTGGTCTTTCAAAAGAGTTGGTCTTGTTTAAAGGTGAGATGATCTTCTAGGTATGCTTGTCTTTCAGTATGCTGGTCATTAAAGTGAGGTTGACTTTTTAGTGAGGTTAGCTTGTAAATTTAGTGGTCTAGTAAGTGAAGTGGTATTCTAAATGAAGTAGTCTTGCAAATGAGATGATCTTTTAAATTATTAGTCTTGTACGTGTAAGTTAGTTATTATTTAAAGTGAGGTGATATTTTATGTCACTGGTTGTCTTGTTCATAAAGTGATCTATTGGGATGTGATCTTGTAAGTGAGGGGGTCTTTAGGTAACATTCCACTGTACTCCTTTGTACTGACTATGAATACATATGTATTTCTCTGTAAGTTCTATAGATAACTGAGTTGTAATGTTACAGGAAGACCTGTTCAACATGCACATAAATCTTACTGTTACTTCTCTTATCAACTTGTGTATACACAATGTATACCAACTACATTGTATCAAGAAATCTAGTGTAAAATGAATGTGCAATTTACATCATACTTTGAATACATACCGTGATTAATCCATTGTGACCTGAAATTTACAACACAATTTTGTTCCACAAATAATCACAATGTAACAATGCAAACAATGTGAAAATGAAATGAATTCAGAATTGCTCAATTTATTTTAACTTAAAGTTCTTAATTTGGAAATGTCATGCCTCACTAGTCTAAATGATTCACTGATGCAAAGTTCACATCATGTAGGATTCTGCATTATAGATCTGTGATTGACCATGTTTAATTATAAATACAGTAGAGTCGGTCTATAACAAATCGCAATAGCAAATTCAGTGCTATAACAAAGAGAAATAAAATCCCCATAAAGAATTACTATTTATCTTTATATGTGGTGAATTCTGATGCTTAAAACGAAGGATGTCTATAACAAAGTCAAAAGTCAATCCCCTTGGAGTTTGTTATAGACCAACTCCACTGTACTTAACAGTAATCAATTCATTCTAACATAATTGGTAATACTCATGCCCAACTGCTTTGTACTCTGTTTAAAAGGCATACCATAAAAATTATGAAAATCATTTTTTCTAGACTACATCCCATGATGGTAAAATAATAAACATCAAAATAAATTCCCATATACCTGCCTACCTGGTCATTCTGACCAGATCCAAATTGTATCGATAATGAAGATCCAGACTTCTGAGTTATTGCCTCAGTAAACTGTCTGACTGGTGAACTTTTGCACTATACCCCCTTTGAACTTATAATGCCCTTCTCTTTGTTTGCCATGACATACATGTATATATCAATCTCTCTTTTAAAATATGAATAGAGTACATTAACCATGTGGTATGTTAACATGATAATATTAAATTGAACATGTAAGCCTAATATGTACATGTAAGCTCAGAGACGCTCATGTATATAACACAGAGACTTAAGTAGCCTATCAAGCTCCCGCGTAATCACAAACCTGTTATCGTTCTCAACTATCGAGACGAGATCAGGCTTTTATAGAAAAGTAAAAGGTGCCTCGAAATACCTTATCAATTACCTTAAAGCATTATTTAGCATTAATTACAGTTGTATAAAAACACATTTTTTGTAAATATAAGGGGCTCACTAAATCATGATTGACTGATTACAAGCAAGCATATAAATCTATCTTGATTCGAAAGGGTGCCAGGATTTTTAACACCTGGCTCGGACTTGAAATATAGCTTTTATAGAAAAGTAAAAGGCGAAATACCTAATACCCATAATCCCTTTGGGGATTCTGTTGGGGGGCGTTTTCATATGCTGTCGTCTACTGTTGTCCCCGGCAGAAGATTAACCTTACCCGCAATTAGCTTCAAGCAATTTAGCATTAACTACAGTTGTATAAAAACAGTATTGTAGGTTTAGAAAGTAGAAGTACATTTTTCTTAAAACGGTAGTGATGCAACAAATCATTCTGGTGAGTTTTGACAGAGCAACAACAACAAACATAACCAAAAATACAATTACAAACAAGAAATAAAAATGCAAGGCAAAATTAAAGCAGCAAAAATCAATTGATTTTTCATTTTGACTGGAAGAATTGCAACACCAATCATCATGCTGGAAGACCTGATATGTATCATGACTTCAAAAACGTTTCAAGCCCGTGAGAAAAGAATAACATGAGTGTAAGATAAAGCTATATAACACACCTGCGCCCACTACAACAGCGTCATAGTTCGTCTTTAAATCGGAATTATTGCTCGTCTTAGATACAAATGTCCTTGACGCGACTACAAAATTCTTGTGAAGAAAATGGGATGACCCATTCAGTTTTGAGAAGACACGTTTTGTGAAAATATTCATTGCTTATTGCCAAAGACAAGTAATGTCGAATGTGTATCTATCGTTCAACTTTTTTTCGTTCCTATGGACAGCGCCATGTTCTGATCATGTGACTAACGTTACGTTCGGAATTTTGGTTCTTCAGATTCCTTGCGCTTTTTCCTCTGGTAATTTTCATTGCCGAGTTCGAAGGGAAAATTGCAAGGTAGTCCGATTGTGAAGTCACCAGAGACCTTCCGATAATTATCATGTGATTTTGACTTCCGGATTGTAAAATTGTCAAGATGGTTGACAGAAAAGCACTACCGTTTGTTATTATGACAGGATTTTGGGGAATCGTCGGTATCGTTTTCCCAATAATCGTACATTTTTTGATGAGAGGATCGCCGAATAGAGGGCATGTATATTTGTTCTCAAATATCTATCTACCATTCTATTCTTTTTCTGTAGTTTCATCACTTGGAGATGAAGGAATGTGTGAAATTGCTTTGCCTTATCCCTGACCTCTGTCACAATTTGTTTGTGACTTAAGATTTTATCGAAATTATAAGGAACCCACTTCTTTTTATCACCCCATATTCGGAAATATGTGGATTATATAACTAGGTCTGTCTGTTTGTCTTTTGAAGTGTAAGAGATATGGTCATTTTCATTGAGTTGATTTTAATTTTATATTCCTTATTGCAAGACTTTCAGCGTTTACCATAATAATTTGGTCGTAATTTGCGTGTAAGTCACAGAGGGTTGGCATAGATTGGCAATGAGTTAACCAGCCTCCAGGCTTGTTTGTACCAAATACCGTTTGTAGTAGTACCACAGTATTGAATTCTTCAAATTTGGTATCTTAACATTGTTAATAATTATACAATTACAAAACAAGTGCAAAACAGGCCAGGTACGGACAAGCTCAGTTTAAGTCAGGAAATCAGTTGAATAATTGAGCATTGTTGGTGACAACTGACCTTTCCTGCCTGCGAATTATACAGCTAAAATTTGAGACGCCATGTCATGGTAGGTGTCAGCATAATAGAGAAACCTCACTATTTAATGACAGTAAATGCCAATCATAGACCAATTTAACACATATTTAAAGCCCTTCACCTTTATTTGTTGACCTTTTCACATGAGAGAAATGTTAAATAGTGGGACATTGGACAACAACAAATTGGTTTTGCTAAAACTGTACAGTGATAGAGCATATAATGGTGTAAATCTTCTTGAAAAACACATCAAATACCCCAAACAGCTTTTAAATAGTTTTGTCGCTAGGTTCTGCTGACTGTCTAGAGCAGTTGATGTAATAATAATTAATATTCGCAGGATTTTGAAATACAATGACTTTAATAATTGTTGTTTAAAAAAACAGAGTATAGCTTCTGGTATCAAGACTAATTCATCTCAATCTTTTAAACAAGTAACTTTGTCCTTTTAACGAAATCAGGTTTTGTAAAGTTAGGTTTCATGCTTGTGATGTCATGATCTCATGTACATGCAATCGTTAAGTACATGTATAGTCTTTTGGTTTGTCTCCTTAACTTTTATTATTAATTTCTTTGGAAATGAGTTGTTCAAGGAATTTATGGGGAAAGATGGACTCTTTCTCTCCTACTATGCGTGTACATATTTTGATGCACACAAATTCACATTACGACTTCAATAATGAAAGTTGATACATGTATGAGCAAAAGAAGACATTACCTTCAACATTGTTCTCCCCAGAAATTATGGATTTCGTGGGGGTACCGGTACTTAAGCGCATGTTAAACCTAAAGAGGGGGAGGATATGCATGTAAATTGTCCCACACAGTAGTTTATAGCTTAGTTACCCATTAAGATGCCTTATAGATTAAACTGTAAATCACTCTAACTTGGTCAATAATTACTAGATATGTAAATGACATAGGGTGGTGGGAGAGAACAATGGTTTGGTATGGTATTGTTGTTTAACGTCCCACTCAAGAAACTTTCACTCATATGGAGACGTCACCATGTGCCAGTGAAGGGCTACAAATTTTGCCTACACTCAGCACTGCTGGCCGTAGAGCGGGGAGGGTTCTTTAACGTGCCAACACCTACTGTGACACGGGGCCTCAGTTTTTACTGTCTCATCTGAAGGACAGGGACGGCCAACCGTGGAGTGGCGCTGACACGGCTCAAACCCGGATCTTCCAATTCGCAGTTGAACATGCAAACCACTTGGCCATGGATGCCCAGGGAGAGATCAATAGAGTGGGGATAATGCAGATAGCGTAGCATGGGGGTACCACTGTCAGTGTGCTATATGGGCTTGTGAGAACACTTTCAGTTCATAAATGCATGCAGTATTCACCTGAAGTTTCTTTTGGTTATGATGATTTTTCATACGTGGAATGTTTTGCAATTCACGCACATTTCCTTGTGCATGGTAGAGAGAAAGAGACATACAAAGATAGATCCACCTACATGTATGTTATCAATTTACACACTGCTTTCGTGAAAACATTATAGTCATTCTTAATTTGATTAATAGATAATATGCAAGCAGGTGTTATGAAATGCAGAATATATAAATATTCATATCTTTTCATAATTTGCATGATTTTGATATTGCATGTCACAGGTGGCCTTTAATGATCAGTGTTATTTTGTCTGTAATACACAAGTATATTGACAAAGATGTTGAAGTAATTTTCAATGAGCAGTGGGACTTGCACACATATGAGGACACCATAAAGCAAATTTTGTTTTTTGTAATTACATGTATGACTGACTGACTCAAAAGTCTCTTCTAGAGTACATGGGGAACAGTATGGAAACAAATATATCCTGTTTTTTTTAAGCCAGTGACTAGTTTATAAAAACCTATATATAGGTGAATTGTATACAACTCTTACGAATTCTTCTTTTAATCTATGCATGAGGACTATCTGTCCTCATAGTCAGACCAGAGATTTTAACTGAATTTTCTTTTCTTTCAGAATTGTACAAGTGATGCTGATGATGACTGCGGCTTGTTGTTATTTATTGTAAGTACATCAAGAAAGGCACTGTGTTTATGCTATTGTCACCCAGAGACCATGTACAGACATCTAAACAGATTAATTTTGAGAGACCACTATCATGACTTATACAGTTAAAAAAAACCAACTTTTCATGTCCTCATGACAAATAGTCAGAGAGATGGGGGGGGGGGGGGGGGGGGGNNTACGAGGATTTGTTTGTGATGGTTACCATGGCAACACCACAGTCATATCATAGATACATGGTTTGCCCCTACAGATTTGTAGCTACTGCATTAATATTATGATCTATGATTACACACATAATGAGGGTGTGACTGTCCAAAGGATTTTTATATTTACCCGTTATCAAAACAGTAGTAGTTTGACTTAAAATGTACCGTGTAGTAAATTTTCACACTCCATGTACTTGAAGGTTCATACAGAGAACATGTCTTGAGAGAAACCACCTGTTTTCCTTACATTGATACAGCTATTTGATTGGTCTCTTTAAACAATTTCTACTGTATGCATATTAAAAGAGAATAAATCCTGGACATGAAAATTCAAGTTCTTGTCAACTTCAATTTTGTAATTTAGATTGGAACATGCCTTAGCAGATCACTGTTGTGAAGAACTGTCTGTCTTGAGAAACCATATATACATGTATTGAACAACAATTCATTCAATACCGTTAATCCTTTAGTGAAAACATACCATGAGAGACTTCACAATTCTATGACTGTACCTTGAAGTCAGACTCTGGTCAAATATTACGAATGATCTTTGAATTCAGGTGATTTTGTTTAGGAAAATACCATTTTGGAAAGCAAACATTTAGGTTACATAAGACAGGCTAGACTACATTTTTTTTTCTCTGCTTTTTGATTTTGCAATAATTGCCTTTTCTTTTGTCTCTTAATCCGATTATTCTTTAAGGTGGCTTCCAATTCTTTTAAGTTTTACGTGTACATGCTAATAGAATAAATCAACCAACCTACCATGTCATCCACACCAACAATCCCCAACAAACTTTCTGAGGACAGAACTGACATATCAGAATGAGTCAGAGGCATGAGGCTATTTGATATGAAGTACAATGTTCAATTTACAAAATGTATTTGTTTATGGAACCATGTGTGTTTCAAAAGTTAAGCTTGCTTCACAAAGAGAAAGCTTATGCTATTTCTGAAATTATTTGTTTTAGCATCTACACAATATTGAATTACTTGAACAATAACTTCTTTATGTTAATGAATAATCATGTATATCAAGACTTTTTGTGAAATTTATACTTTTATGCTACTTTAATTTCAGCTGGCTGTGTGCGTTTTTATTTCAACTGAATCCACTAATGGGACCAGCACTAGAAACAGGATTAATAGCTTTTATACAACTTGAATGGGAAGGATTGACTAACTTCCAATACTAATAGAAAGGTACAACTACTAAGATGTGTCCAAAATCTGTAATGTATAAACCATAGATTCCTCACTAGGGTTTAGGTTGTTTGGGTGTACTGTTGTTTAACCTCAAACTCAAGAAGTTTTCATTTACTTGTATAGTCAGCTCCACATATAACGAAGTTGAAGGGAGAAGATATTTATCTTGTTACAGCCGATCTTTATTATTTGAAATTACATGATTCAAAATGCATCAGGAATAGAAATCTTCTTGTTACAACTGTTACCTCGTTTCATGCGAACTTGTTATTTGCTTTGTTGACTGTATATGGGAACGTCACCAGTATGGCAGGGAAGTGAGATATATTTGGCCTGTTGGCCATCAAGCAGTGAGAGTTCGTTAACATGCTAACACCTACTGAGAACTGTGACACAGGATCTGGTTTTTCATGGTCTCATCCAAAAGGGCAGGGGAAGCAAACTAGTGTGGCACAGATTTGAACCCATGATCTCACAATCAGAAAGCGAACATGCTAACCACTGATCCACAACGGCCCCTGTTGTATGACTATTAGACATTTATAACACTGAACATTAGTTCAGCTGAATCATGTTGCTTGCCAAGCAGATTCAGTTTTGAAAATTTTACACCAGACCTGTGCTAAGGACTTTATCCTATGCGGTGAGGTATCTTTAACATGCCAAGTCAATCCTCGACTCAGGTCCGCAGGTTTCACTTGTCTTATGTGATAGATCAGTTATGTGGCTGGTTGAGATATTCAGTTTGAACAAGATAGTTCTGTTATGTTTATATTGGTAAACATACACATAAAACAAATATAATCTTAACAAATATAATAAACATAGACATAAAACAGTTATAATTAATGATGTTTACTCCATTTATTCCAGTCCCAGAGTCCACGAGCATCTTGAAGAAAGCGAAGAAGAGAAAGATTCTGAGAACAGATGAATCTGTTGTCTTACACTGAGGAGAATTGTGGTGTTGTACATGTGTAGAAAAAATCATTATGTAAATATCTCATCTAGTCATCATCCAATCACATTCCAGGTCATGTTGTATCCATGACAACCAGTAACCAGACATATAGTGTCCATGTTAAGTAGTGAAATAAGGATGTTTAATTGTAATACGCAATACAAATGTACTTGGATGTGTAGCTGTGTGGACTATAGACTGTAATTATATTGATTGCTAGTCATGAGGTTGTTAGAAAGTGCAGCAGAGGTGTTCCTAAGGTTTAAATTTACTTCATTACTGAAATATTTGTTAACTGTTTCAACTAATTTTTGCTTCATGTATTATCCAAGTATCATAAAAATAAAAGGAATATAGTAAAAATAAAAGGAATATAGTATGTTTTTCAGCTATGACCACCCTAGGGTCAAATGATTTTTTTTCAACTGTGTACAAATCATTATTAAGAGGTCATGTCAAATTTATAGATATACCAAAGTATAGTACCACCATAAAACATGCATGGATCCAGGAATTTTTTCCAGAGGGGGTCAATGTTTTTGCAGGGGGTCCAACTTGTAAAAAGGAAAAACTTATCCCTTTTAAAATGAAGATCTGCACATAATTGACCAATTTTGGTATATATTTTGCAAATTCCAGGGGAGAGTCTGGACTCCCCCGGCCCCCTCTAGATCCGCGCATTATTAAATGTACATCCGATTTGACTTTGTGGAGTTAAAAGGGCCCCCATATATTACTACTTTAGACAAATTTTCAGTTGCTTATTATAGGTATGAAGATTATGTAGACTACTATGAAATTGCTTACATAAATAAAAATGATGTAGGTTGCATTTTTGAGGTTTAGTTCATGTATACAGTGTTAGAGGAAGCATCCACCAACTGAAGTTTTCTGTACCACTTGTGTTTTATATTCCTATAACTCTGTATATGTTGTAGAACATAAGTGACCACACTTGTCTATTACAACCTTTCTCCAAAATGGAGGATTCCTTCTTTATGGTCTTTGAAATCCTCATTGAACCTTGAAAAACAAGTTTTATTTCATCGTCATCTTTTGTGTGTTTGTTTAAATGAAAAATAGAGCACTAACAAAAATTCATGCTTTGATCAACATTGATTTAAAATATTGCAAAAGTTAAGTAAAATATATATGTAGGGAGATATGCAATATACAATAAATTAAAGTTGCTATGGCTACTCTTCTGGTTTGGTTTGTTGTTGTTTTATGTAATTCTCAATGGTATTTCTAACATTTATTACCTCTATATGGTAAAGAAATCCTGGACTCTCAGACTTGGAGTAAAACTTCTAACTCTGTCAGATTAAGAGTAAGCCAGAATCTCATATTTCCCTTCTCATGTGAGACTTGCTATTGTCAACTGGCTTTGGGGTCTCTTGTCATGGTTTGCATATAAACTGAATTATCTTGAAATTTATGCCTACTAAACTAGTAGTTTAGGTCACTGCATTTTATGTGTCAAGATTTTTTATTCATGTAATAACTATTGATAAGTTGTAATCATAGGCAGACATGCATTTTATCTATTGAATATATGGCAGTGCCGTTCCATTCAAACTGGAAAGTGACTCCACTTATATTGAAGTATGACTCGATTTGACAAATAAGTTGAGAACTTTAAAGTGTAGCTCAACTTACACAAAGATTTGACCCCACCTTTTGCATTTCAATGCAACTCCACTTACCAATGAGTTTGGATCCACTCTCTAGAAATGGAACAAGGAAATGGCCACTTATAAAGAGTGGCTAAATTTAATCTGAGTAGTAAATCCGCTAAACTTTATCTGAGTAGTAAATCCACCAAACCAATGGAATTTCACTTACATTGAATTATGACTTCCCTTATACCAGATTAGGGCTATTCTTATTAGGAACTCCATTTATATGGAAATGAAACAGGTAAACCAGACTCCATGCACTGAAGCCAATGACATTTGGAATAACGTGACTTTGTTGTGACAACAGATGTCGCAGAAAGGGATCCCTGTATGCCCCTTACATATATAATGGGCATTACTGGTGGAGCACCAGAAAGTAATGATGGATAGAGAAACTTCTTATTAACTTCCAAATGACTTTCCGTCAATTTTAAATTTCAAAATTTTTCAAATTGATACGTNNNNACATCCAAATGGAATTTTCTTTGATGTCATAAATCACACCTGCAAAAATGTTGGACACCTCCAGAAAATTTCAACAAGTCTTTAAACACAGAAAATCTTAATGTTTCTGACATTTTTGTAAGTTTGTAATGATGGTGTACGTTAGAACTGTAAACAAATCTAATTTATCCAATATATTATGTTTTATTCTTCTGGTCAGTCATTGTTTCAAAATGGTATAAGGAAATTGAAATTGTTGATAAACATGGTGAATATATGTAGTGTTCTGTCTCAGCTGGAATTTCCAACAATGAGTAAATTATACAATAAATTATATCAAATACATGTACATGAATTACAATGTAGTCTGTTGTCTATTTTATCTGCATTATAAACAACACCTCAGTTTTGAATGGTACATGCTTATTCCTTTTTTGTTGTTGTAATATTTATGTGAAGGACCTTTCAATGCTGGTAAGGGATATAAAATACTGGTATTGGTCTATCCTAGTCTTTCATGGCTGTTGATATGTGATTGATCTTTAACATGCCCAAACTATATGACAAGGATCCATTCAGAACCCTCACAGGTCAAGTTGACAAGATTTAACATGCGGTGTGACTAATATTAGCCCCTGGCCACACATTCTGAATCCTCAAATTTAAATTTAATGCTGCGGGCTTGTCAGATGAGTACCTGCTGCCTATTTTCACAACCTTGGTTTATTACATACCAGAGCATAACCATGTATCTGGCATAGGCCTATACTGCAAATGTTCAATTTACTGGTCTTCAACAATAGTATCTCACAGTTACATGTGGATCATATGTACATTTGTGTATTTTGTTCTGCTCAAAACTATTACCCAGAATTCTTTTTTTTATAGTTTACACTTAGGGAGCAATGTTTGGTATTGCTCTTTTTCATCTGAGTGAGTAATAA